>JTDE01005777.1:18479-31134 GCA_014338405.1 Paragonimus skrjabini miyazakii
CAGTAGAAGGTGTACCCAGCACCTGCTTCCCGTAACTTACCTTGGTTCGTAAACCTTGTCTCGCTCAAGGCTGCTAAGTCGATTCCATTGCGACGCAGTCCCATCACGACCAGTGCAGTGCGCCGTTCAGGCCGTCCTTTGGAGCTACATCGATCCAACAGCGGGCGCACATTCCATGCTCCAACACAGAGCGTCTTGCGTCCCCAGGTCTGTTTCAAGTTGCTTTTCGGGTTACTGAAACTTGAGTCAGCATTATCTGCTCGGGGATTTATATTGGGGGAACAGTATGAGGGTGAGTGATTGGCAATAGCATATTTTCGTCTATCCACCCTGCCATGTGCAGCAGATAGGGCGACCCGGTTCAACCTGCGCGACAGCCGATGCAGTATGGTATTTGGTTTATGCTATATATTCATGGTTTTTATGGGCTTAGGATACTGCCAGGACGCCCAGACCTAGACAGGAGAGCGATTAGGGCACTCATCCAAGGCCTTTGGCTCAAAAACCTGTACCGCAAAGCAGCAGGTGACACACGCGCTCACATAGGCATCAGCATCAACCAATTAGAACAGGTTCCACAGTCACAACCTAAGACATTCAGCACATTCACACAGAGATAATACTTCACAGACAAACCAATCGGAAGAACAGAGAATCAGAGCAGGCAAAAAAGAAAATAACAAACCGAACCAAAACACAACACACTCACACCATACACAACGAACGTAATTCTATTCACTACCAATCATACACACAACGGTTTATTGAGGAAATTGCACAAATTCATCCAAAGGAAAAACAAGTGATGGCAATAAGAATGAGCAAGAAAAATCTTGAAAAGGGAGATTTTTATGTAAGGTGATTGTCAAACGCATGGTGTTGCATAATGCTGGGCAATAAATTACTGACATGTCTCTTCGATCTGAGTGGCAAATGTAGATAACGGCAGTCATCAGATAAAATTGTTCCATGCGATCTATTGACGAAATTTTTGTTATAAGAGTGAAAGTGCTAGTCTTGTAAAATTCATGGTTCGCCAAGGCATCTGAATGTGTAGTGATCAGCGATCACGTGGCTTCTCTAAGGATCCGGGTTGCATACATGTTTTCCCGCCTGCCTGCTCTGCACGCGTGATTCTGTGTAGTCTGCCTTAAGGGGTTTGAGACAAACTCAGTGCCACTTTCTTCAGCCGTGCAATTAATTGCACGCAATGAATGCCTGCCATTGTCTTAATGACAAATCTGTCATTCCGTTCTTCAAGGTCGTTTAACCTGGACCCTTTCGAGCGTCATTTAACGCGCTAGAAGGTTCTAGGCCTTTTTCGCTGGGTGCGCTTTTCAGTGCCACCGAGTGGGCTGAATCTCACTTCACGTTCTCTTTTCTTTTTTTCTCTTGGTTGCTGCCGTTGGTCCCAGACTAGTCTAAGGCTAATTGCTTATCATATGACCGAACATTGCTGGAAATATACGGTTTGTTTCGAAACCATACTGCGTTCTTTTAGTTCGGTGCCCGTTGGGACTACATTTCGATTGCTCCTCCGGAAAGACGTTTTAAAATGTTAGTCCACTACGAATGTTAGTAAATAAGGAATCACGCGTCGGGGCGAAAAATGTGGTTTATTAATGAAGCAGCTTGTTGAAACTGGCCCAACAGATTAATACCCAGTCTGTAGTCACTATCGAAAACCAATCGACAACGAAAAGCGAGGACTCAGTACGTTGACCCTCGTGTATTTGTATCGACCCTGGAAAATAGAGTGTACAGAGAATAGCACGCCAAGCTAGCGAGGCACGGAGTGAGTTGTGATTGTAACCCCGGGACGCATATTACAAAAAGGATGGCTTCACTAAAACAAAAGTAGATAAAAACCAAGATCATCAAAAATGTATATGTGAATGCGACAATCAAAAATATCATTCATTCTAGTCGCTACAAGCTGTTACATAGAGGTAACAGTCAACGTCAAGTTCGCGTATAAAACTGTCATAAGTTTATATGGAAATCAGAACGGTCATGAAGTAAAAATTAGTTGCAAAAATGGACGGTCGCAGTCAATTAGTAGCACCACTTGAGTGAAACATGCAGTACCGAGCCAAATACTTTATTTGGTCGCTCTTCGATAGGGCGTGACTGACTTTGACAACCCACTTGCCTTGCATTTTAATTGGCTATAATTTCGAGCCGTTTTGGCCGCCTGCACATATCATTAGATCAATAAGACGTGATGTGTTAACACGTGATCTGTGTCTCCACTTGGGCTACGCGGGTTTCGCGTCTGCTACTGAGGCATCGTTTTATAGATCACCAAATCCTACTACTGAGGATGGATAAGCGAATCCACGGTATATGATGATCACAGGAGAGAGATGTCAAATCCACACCATAGTTGGTAGAATGAGGGGTCAAGTGAATGACAGTATGATGAGAATCGGCCCGTACTCACCAACTGTGTCGTCCAATCCACCTGAATTTGACAGTTATCTGCTTAATGATATTAAGTACCACAGTCCCGAGCATATGGGGCTTGATGAAAAGGTTACTGCTGGTTGACCTAGCACCTCGAAGAATCTGTCAAAACAAAAATTACTTATAATCAGGAGGTGAATAACGCCAATGAAAATACATTTGACATGTAAGCAGACGAATACCAAATAGCAACACGGAATAGCGAAAGTATATAATAAAACGTTTGGAAGTATCATAATTCTGAGATCGTTGTAGAAATGACTTTCATTGTTGTTAACAACCGACTAAACCAGTGGAATCTTGCGGGGTATGGCAGGAAAAAGAGATGACCTTCGAATAATCTTTGGTTTGTAGTTTGTTGCTGGATAGAGGTGCACAAGTCTTGGAGTCAGAAGTCTTCTCGGTAGGACAATTGTGACGGAGTTGAAAAACGATGTGCTGTGTCCTCTTCGTTTCGCTTAAGAAGTCCGGTAGGGCGGACGTGTGTCAGAATCTGGTTGTTTTTTATTTGGGAGTGTGCGGGACCACTGATAATATTAAACCGTAATCCGGACAATATGTGTGTGGGTGGCTGTGAACGAGGATGGAACCGACACTGGTGTTGTTGGTCAAGCTGGACAGGATGATTCTGGAACATCCATCAAATATGTCGGGTCACAGGGACACCTTAGAGAAGTTACCGGGGAAAATTAAGTAAAATCCGTCGTCTTTGGTTGTACGAAGGAAATTATGGGGCGGTCTGACCATTGAACATCCCTGCCCGAAAGTGTCGTGCGGAGTGAAAACGTAATCGTGCCAACGCTAGTTTTCATATAAGTGATACTCGTAGATAACAGTCTTGGACAGGTCGTCATCGGTATGCTATTGTTGTGATCGCAAAAGACGCTTGGCCTGAGAATTCGTTTATTGCGCAAACGCCCGTATAGGTCATGTGAAAAATCCAATTGGTATTTCATGTGCAATCCAGTTGCAGAATCCGTACGGATCATCGTCGTTCGTAAATACTTCCGCATATTTCTCGACCGTGGATTGGAGCAAGGGGGCAGTGCAAATGGGGGTTTTAGCTGTGCGTACTTCGTCGACGCTATCCTGTCGTTGTCCTGTGAGTGTCAGGGAGCCACACCCGGTTGACAACCTTTTGCGCTTTAAGTCAATCACGGCATCTGCTGCAGCAAGGAAATCGTCTCCAAGGATCGTTTGCCTGGTTTCTGGGGGCACTGAGGCGGTGTTTTACGATATGGCCGCCGATACGTACCCCACATTCTTTCACACCGTCCACCAGCAGACTATGACCTCCAGCCGTCCTGATCATTATGGATGTCGGTTCTACGTTTTGCTTTCCTGCACGAGCAATCAACGAAATAACCGCCCCTATATCGACCAAACACTGTTCTATCTCTCCATCAACTTCAACCCTTGTATGTACGGCTCCCTTTTCAATCGTTCCCATTAATCTATAAATATTGGGTTGTGCTTTGTGGCATCCGCGTTTGCCTCTGTCCGCACATAACCTGTGCACCCATGTGTGTGTGGTCCTTCTCTATCTCCTTTCTAGCTCCGAATGGTCCAGTCGTGTTATCCACAATTGATTGGTTGGCTGTCTTATCTACGTCTCATCGATAGTGCGAC
Organism: Paragonimus skrjabini miyazakii; assembly: GCA_014338405.1. NCBI lineage: Eukaryota > Metazoa > Platyhelminthes > Trematoda > Plagiorchiida > Troglotrematidae > Paragonimus > Paragonimus skrjabini miyazakii. The sequence continues at coordinate 22,575 of JTDE01005777.1, forward strand.
TTCATTCTCTTGTTCGATAAAGCTACGCGCTGTTGCTGTCACGTGTTCTTATTCTACGCTTGGCTGATTACGTGTCACAGCTAGCAGTTTGACGTGTAACATGTTCTGTCGAATCAGAATATGCTGATTTTAGGTGGTCACCTCAGGTAATCTGAGGTAAATTGGGAGACTGCATAACAAGCTGGAATATGATGAGAAAAGTGCGTTGGTTGTAAAGATTTGCGGACTCGATCGCAGCGGATAACTACATGTATATAGTTAGATAATTGTGGAACAAAATAGGAGTGTGTTGGCAAGTGATGGTGCAATGTATAGAGTTTTGCCCTACAAGATTTTAACTTCGACACATAGGTAACTAGATTGTGCAGACTGCCATAGGTCGGAATGAAAAATTATCTTGTAATACAGTGTGGTGCCAAAAATCACTTCTACTGTAGAACAATGAGGAGTGGGCCGAAACATAGTGCGGAGATCCAGTAAAACGAGCAGGAGCAATTCGAATCAATCCATGCCGCATTCTTGAGCGAAAATAGCAGTCTTTAGAAATTGATGGAAGCGTTCAATACCAGATGCGTACTGTTGGTACGAATAAGTTTGTTGCCAAGGCGTTCCGTCGGATGTTGCAGTAATTTGAACTGTGTGAACCTCGAGTGGTAGTGACTGTGGGGGGCACTGGGAAATTCGTGATAAAACGTGTAACAAAGCATATGCAACAATAGTGGCCTCAGTGTCCGTAATAAGATTTGCTTCCAGTCAATAGATGAACCGATCCACACAGGTGAGAATGTAAGAATTGCCATTAGATAGGGGCAATAGACAGAAAAATGTTGATATGGATGTAGTCAAAAAGTACACCGGATAAGACAGAAGTTTCGAGTGTAGAGTGTGTATTTCGAATTACTCTAGAACGCTGACGACCGATGCAACCCTTTTCCCAGCCTCGCCCCTCTTTGATCACACTCGGCCATACAATGTGCTGAGCAGTGAGTCGTACTGTGGCTGGATGTGACGAATTATGCAAAACATTGAAAATTTGTCGTCTCTCAGCCAGCGGCACTAACGGCTATGGTGTAGCAGCGGAAATGTCGTGGTACTGGGGTGGGTAGGTCGTGGAGCTATTTAAATGCTAAGCAAACATGGTGCTGTAACCGAGTAGGATAACTGTCGTTCTTGGTTTTTGTAACTTCCCCATTCCGGCGAAGTCTGCAGTTGACAAGGTACCGAGTAAATCTACGTCTGAACAGGAGAGAAAGTCAGTGCAGAGAACGTCTGTGCACCTTGAACATGTCGGATTTTGTTGAGGAATTGGGTAATACAATCGAAATGGTGTGCTTTTCGAGGTGAATATCTGTCTGGCTTAGCTGAAACGGCTTTCTGTTAAGGGTTTGTGAAAAGTGTAAATGGAAAATTGTCTACCTCCTAAGAAGAGTTGGAAGTGCCGTGTTGCCCTTTAGAATGCGAGCAATTCGTGTCCGAAAGTGCTGTAGCGTGATTCAGTAAGTGAAAGTTTGTAGGAGATAAATTTCAGTGATCGCCGGAATGTATGAGCAACTGGGTTGTATCAAACGTCGTAATAAAAACGTCAAGAATGGGAGATAACGGGGCGTGAAGTTGTAAATGAAACGATATGAGATTCTGTGTGAGGAAATCTTTTACTTATCCAAAAGCTGGAATAACGTCGTCTGATATGTTGTCTTAGGATTACCGGCTAGCGTACCTGTCGGTGGAGTAAGTAGTGAAGCAGTTTTAGGGATGAAACAGCGGTAAAACTGAATCATCTCTAAGAGACGTTTTAGTTACTGGAAATAAGTAGGAAGTGGAAAACTGCTCAAGGGTTCAAGTTCGTCTGCAGTTGGTGTAATTCCGTGTTTAACAGTGACGTGACCCGAAAGATGCAACGATTTGGAACCAAATACACATTTGTGAAGGTTGATTGTGACATCGTGAACTCACAGTCAAGTACGTAGCAGGTGTAAGTGATCAATATGATCCAACGGAGAAACTGTAGCAACTAAAATACAACCCAGGTAAGAAAAAGCGGAATGCAAACTAAAAACGACTCTGTCAATAAACATTCGGAATGCTGGTGCAGTATTGCGTGAATCAAAAGAAATACGTAAAAATTCAGACATACCAAACAGAGTAATGGTTGCCGTTTTCTGACTATCCTCAGGATGAATCAGTATCTGGTGGTAAATGCGATGGATGTTCACATGCGACAAGGTTGCGCAAACCTGAGGATTGCCCGTAAACTAGTAGGTGTATGACGTCGGATATCTAACGGGTAGGGTCATATTATTCAAAACTCGGTAACCACCACATGGTTTCCAGTCGTGAGTGACTTTCTTTGGAACTATGGGCAGTGGTGATGCTCACCTATCTTTGTACGGTCGGATGATTCTGAGATAAAGCGGGTGTTTGAATTCGTTTTTGGCCTTGACATGTCTATCTTGTGGCAGACGACGGCGATCAGTGAACATGAATGTAGTGGTTGTCACTGAACCTATTTCTCATTACTGTTGTTTTATTACATTGCTCACTATAAGTTGTACAACTGCGCTCGAGGGATAAATTACTTGCTTTGCCTAGTTCGGTTGTTATTACTATTGCGTCGAAGCTAGCCCTGGGGATGAGCTAATTTAACTACTTCATTTCTGTATTCCTGGAACCATCACAATGAATAATCACGGAGTTGGTGACCGAATGGTTAAGGCGCGATCGATGAAAAATTCGCCGTCATTAATTCGAAAAATTTACGTAAAATGTTTGCATAAACAGAACTATCTATTGGAGAAATTATCAATGGTTGAACAAAACTGGTAAAAAGCGATTGACCTTCAGCTAGCCGTTGGGTATTAGTATCAAGCGGATGTTTGCTTTTTGAATAAGACAATATGTTACAGTGGATGGGGAAGTCGGTTCCTAAAATGGGTTAACGGATATCCATGATAACGAAAATCCATTTGTAATCACGAGGTAGGCCGAGATTTGATCGTGATGTTACACACGGGGTCTGCGTTGTGCTCGGCACAACCATGTATTATAACGTGCAGTTGAAACCAGCAGGCGCGCACGGATTGAATTTGGATTGTGTTACAGAGCGCGCGGCTGTGTTGTTGACGTCGTTTTAGTTTTCGATTGTGTAAGTCGTGTGCATGGTTTACTGGGCCTTTGGCTCATGCTTGTCCGTGTTATTTCCTCTCACAAGACTGTTGCTGGAACCCCTGTTTCGGAAGAACGCTGTCCTCCGGTGTCACCCCGTCGTCCTAAAGTTAGTCCACGAGACAATCAGAATGGAAACAGCCGGGTTATATGTTACAGTATCCGAGGACATTGCGAAAACATTAGTCTTGACCATTTTGTTATAGGTACCTCTCCGACATAATATATTTTAGTCTTAGTATGGGTGTCAGTACGGTCTAACTGGAGTGGTTGACACTGTTTCTAACAAATCACTGGTTTAATATTTGAAAACGGGTAGTAAAAACAATGACAGATATAAGTTACTGATCACGTTGGACTCTTCATTCATTAGAATGATATTTTATAGTAAGGAGCGATATCCGTAAGCATGAACTGGGATACTGTTTGCGGCCGTGAGTTAGAAGTTGGATGGGGTGTGTGATATTCATGTTCTATAGTATGGGGGAACATTAATGTCGACCCTGGTGTTCATCAAAAAGGATAATCATGATTCTTCATCCGGTACTACTAAGCGACGCATAGGAGGATGTTGGTTCCGCATAATATTTGTCGCTATTGTCATACTGAATCGTTCCTCAAAGGCTGGAATTACTTAGTTGACTACATTTGCATGCAAAATGCCAAACGCTCGATTATATCAAGAAAAACTACCAGTATGACAGGGTAACGAAGACCTAAATTGTTACCGGGAGTAATCCTTAGTAAAACGACAGCATTTTTCAAACGAGTTAGGTGTAGTTGACTAACTTGTTCAGGGAGAGCTGTGAGTTGTTCATGAATTTGGTTGTTTGATGGGGTTGGATGAACGAAATTAACATCAGAAGTTTATACCTCTAGAACTCTATCGGCCACGCTGACGAGTTGAACTATGCGTACGGTACAGGAAGTGGGTGAGAGAGTGCAATGCACAGAAACGAACAGATCTCCCAGGAAGATCAGTATGAATAAAGCATAATCCATTTTGTACTTCCAAGGATGTGTTGCGGCGTCATAGCAATTGAGACGGGCTGTCGCCATTAATACACTAGTACTGTGATACAAGAACGAGGATGGCACAAGGATTGTTTATTCGACAAAGTAATACATGGGTTAGGCGTTCAAACAAGACCTGAAACAAAACCACTCATTTGCACGCGGTATTCGGCCCCAGACCGTATCGGTTGCCGCAGACGTCAATACTCAGTTCCTTTAAGTAACAGGGACCATTATGGGCAATGTTGCACTCTGATGTTCCTTCCTGCATTTTTCCTGCGGCTTGTACGATGTCAAAATATATGCTCCGGTCCTACTACTGAACAGCAGTGGTACGAGTAGCATATTACGATCGCCCACCTTCACTGCACTTGTTACTAAGCAGCTGCTCTATACGTTTATGTTCAGAAGGCGTTGAACGGTTGACGTGCGTGTTCCGAAAGTGTATAACTAGAGAGTCTGTATCAGGTGATTCCAGGATATCCTTTAAATCAGCTATAATTTCTCGTGGCAATATTGTCAGGACATGGTGATACATTGTCGGTACACTGTGTGATACTCCACAGAGCAAATCGAACCTGGACTTGCATAAATCATATACGTGTATCATGATGCCAAAATGGTGTCAGATAAAAACTGACTAATGTCAATGTTGGTGTGGATGCCAGTGAGTTGCAATACGGTTTAACTGGAGCGAGTGACACTGTATCAAACAAATCGCTAGTTTAATATTTAAAAAACTGGTGGCGAAAACAACGATAACTATGAGTTACTAGTCACATCGGGCTCACCAGTTATTAGAAAAAAAATCGTTTATAATCAGAAGGTGAATAACGCTAATGAAACTACACATGACACGTAAGTAACCGGGTACCAAATAACAATACGGGATAATAAAGATATAGAACGAACTAACTAGCGAGTGGTACATATGTGAAGCCAGATACTGTCTCAGCAGGTAGATGCGATGATGCGGCTCCAGAGGCATTCTAATACTCTTATTCAGCATCGCATGATGCTACAATTGGAGAATAATGAAAGCTTTACCTGTCCATGTGTATGGTATACCTAGATAGCTCACCAGGTCGGAGGAGCTCAGTGGGTGGACGGAGTCCAAACCGACTGGAATGGACTCCTAAGTCATAGCTGTCATGTAATGTTTATGAGCCGTATCTTCAGAGTATTGGTTTGAACTCCAGTCGCCTCCAAACCGCTGGATACCGGCGCAACCCTCTCCAAGAGCTGTGTCGAATTCTTCCTCAGAAAAATCAGATTGTTGGTGTAGGCGAAATCGCTGACCCTAGAATCGTGGAGCTGGTAGTCAAGCTGCGGTTGCTGTACAACCGTCATCTTTTACCGTAATGAACAACAGGGATTATAAGGGGTTAGACTGGCAAGCAGCACACTGGGATTGGAGGACAGAACCTTCAGGCGTAACTGAGGCGTTTCGATGAGAACCAACAGTGTAGTGTCTTAGAAATAAACAAATGCCAAAAGCCTAGGCCGATCTGATGATAGAGTCATGTGAAATGCGATCGGATGTTTCGGATAGTTAAATAAATCCTGTGGGAATGAAAGATGTGGAACAGGAGTTCCGGAGCAATGAAGGAAATAATGAGGTGGATTTGAGGCAACTACCACGGTGCAGACGTGAGAATTAGGCAGCGGGCAACTACTTATAAGTGATCCAGGGGTCGGTCAAAATCGTGTGGAAACAACGTATGGACAGTAAAGGTAGGGCGATAGACCTCAGATTGCTAGGAGTAGTTAGTGTTGTATCATTTAAGTCCATAAGTAGCTCGTATGTGGTGACAGGTAGACTAGGTGCAAGCAACTGTCACGCGCAAGCGTCGGCGTAAAGCAAAAGGGAGAGCATGAATCAACATATACATCTCAAGCCTTGACGGAATGATTCCATGATTGGTCGGTGAGAAACAACGCATACACACTCAGATATGGCAAGGTGAGCAGTTAGTCAGTGCCCAAATAGATAGCACACACACGCACGAACACAAAGAAGTCGGCCAAAAGGATCAACGCGCATTGTGGATCTGAGATCACAGCAGTCTGGTTATTGACTGCGGACATAAGCATGATGCGTGAGCAGCGCAGATGGACTGAAAAATCCTCAGAGAGCAGAGTTTTAACTTGCCTGACAGTGCATCTGCTTTCATGCCTTCCGAATGCATGGGCAGCAAATTGCCTAAACCTGGGGCAAGGTGCTTCATGAACTTCGGAGTGTGAGATACTTCTCAACTAAATGGAGCGACTAGAAACTACTCGGGAGACAGAATCGTACGAGTTGATCGTTCATTCCTGTGCAGTTGGGCCGCTAATACCTCGAACCGGAACTCAATGAAGTTGTTCAGGAGGTTGTAGTTAGCCCTGCAGATAACTTCGCAGTTTTTGGAGGAGTTATAAACGTAGCATCTTACTGTCGTTTATGGTATACTGTTTGAATAGATGCATAAGTGGTCCTTCGTATCTGCCTCCTGATTATGCAGAATATTGCTGCAACAGCAGCACGTTGACAAGTGACCAGTTGCTAAGTGCAGAGTAACGATTGAGAAACGTATATGCAGGATGGTGACTTTGCATCTACTATGATGTTTAGGCGTGCAAACATCTGCTAGCAGTTCACTGTTATGTACAGAAGCCAAGTTGCAATATTCGGGCAAGGTCACCATAGTTTGGACAAAACAAATGAACTTGTTAGGGCGCCCTACCATGTGACCGTCCCAAGGGCGCCTCCGTCGTGAGAGCGAAGGAAAAAAATCACTCGACTCAGTCCGAACCAGCAGAACTGTTCAAAATCGGTTGAGACTTTTTTATACCGCTATACACATGTGTGGTCCTAACTGTTTCTCATGATGGGGGGGGGATGTGTGTTCATGACGTGCCCTATAAATAACTTGTACTTGTCGCCCTACCCCGCACACGTTTTGTAGCGGAACAAAGCTTCCTATTTTGAGCGCGTCTTTTGGCTTGCCTTGGGAGTGATTACGGGAACAGTCGCGGTACTATTCGGGACCGAGATTTTTGTGTGAATTATTGCCGGGACGAGAATCCGATTTTATCGAGCGTACCACTATACCGAGATCGAACCAGTGTACCGTTTAGGAGGGTTTACAACAGAACTAACCGCGGTGATCTGTTGATACGAGCCTTATAATCAACAGCGCTTTTGACCGCAAAGTGATGGAAACGCTGGTATTAGAAGTCAAGCTTAACTATCAGCTTAGTAAGTATGCGTCTACATAAACTACAACGAACGGCCTCAAAAATGAGATTAAAGCTGAAGAAGGAATCCACATCGAGTGAAACACGACGGAGTTAGGTCATCGACCAGTTTAAAGAGAAACACCGACTCTTGATGAGAACAGACAGATCCTGTAATTTTCACCGAAGCTTGACGTAGTTGTCGACGGGATGCACGTGCATCCTGTGTTGGCCCAGAACAATCATCTTGGGAATCTTGCGTCTATAGTCGGAACAGTCAAAGACTGTGCTAGGCTGAGTTCCTACCATTCTTTCTACTCCGTCCTTGCACCGATTCACGTGACTATGCACTGACAGATCAGCATTAGAATTACACGTATGACCACATTCTTGATAGAAGTACTTCGCTCGTTCGTGCTGTGTACTGCTAGATGCTGAGTGTTCCGGCGGAATTTGTATTTTTATATTGTGTCAGATATAGTTGTGGGCCCTATCTCGTGTTTTTGAACTCTTAGACTCAAAAGGTTTGTACCGAGATGACCTACTCGACACCACGGGGAGTTGGTATAGCGTGCTGATGTGTTTGCTGAACATCTTTGGATATCTAAGGGTTTTTCTACAACTCATCAAAGTGCGGCAGTTCTATCAGAGGGATCACAAATTTCCTATGGAAATGCGACAGCTGTAATCAATTGTGGGTGATGCTCAATCTCTATAAGAATCAAAATCCCATACTACTCACCAGTAATCAATTAAGAGTCAAACGAATGTGCGTTTGTGCAATTTCCCCACATTGCTTCCATTTTTCCGGATTATGATTGCAAAACGTCTGCATCAGGTAACTCAGAGACAAAATCTGATCTATATAAAATCTAGTGATCTAGGCAGCTACTCAATGGTTCAACGTTGGACCATTCATTGCTGTCCAAATGCGTCAATTACATAGTTGGTTATGTTGTATGACAGGCAGTTTCGTTGTGAGTAGTATACTACTCACAAGTAGTATGTCACCCACAGGAGACATTCAGGAACAAAAGGGCAAGCTGCGAACGCCAGGAAGACGAAAGACAAGAAGAGACTATCGAAATAATTCCACCAAGGCGAATGGCAATGATGTATGTGACTGCATGTCTAACGCGCAAATGAGTGTACGCGTTTGTGGTTT
>JTDE01005777.1:31865-43573 GCA_014338405.1 Paragonimus skrjabini miyazakii
ACTAGGAGGTTGCTTCATCTGTGGAAAAAAGGGACACTGGAAGAAGGATTGCTCAGCTCGGCGGTTTAAGGTGTTTCATGATTGTTCTTTTTATTGGGCGGGTCAACTAGTAATGGGAGCGATTGAAAAGAGGGCCGTACATACAAGGGTTGAAGTTGATGGAGAGATAGAACAGTGTTTGGTCGATATAGGGGCGGTTATTTCGTTGATTGCTCGTGCAGGAAAGCAAAACATAGAACCGACATCCATAATGATCAGGACGGCTGGAGGTCATAGTCTACTGGTGGACGGTGTGAAAGAATGTAGGGTACGTATCGGCGGCCATATCGTAAAACACCGCCTCAGTGCCCCCAGAAACCAGGCAAACGATCCTTGGAGACGATTTCCTTGCTGCAGCAGATGCCGTGATTGACTTAAAGCGCAAAAGGTTGTCAACCAGGTATGACTCCCTGACACTCACAGGACAACGACAGGATAGCGTCGACGAAGTACGCACAGCTAAAACCCCCATTTGCACTGCCCCCTTGCTCCAATCCACGGTCGAGAAATATGCGGAAGTATTTACGAACGACGATGTTCTGTACGGATTCTGCAACTGGACTGCACATGAAATACCAACAACCGGAACATTTCGACCTCAGGGACCTCGCAGGATACCGGCTCACCTGGAGGTGGAATTAAAAAGGTAAGTACAAAACATGCTGGAGGAGGATTTTATCGAAGATGCCAACAGTCCGTACAACTCCTGGTGAAGAAGTCCAACGGGAAGTATCGCGTTTGTGTAGATTTTAGATAGCTGAATGAGGTAATGCAGAACAAAGTTGTGCCAATACCGTCCGTCGCTGATATTCTTGACAAGCTGCAACAGGCAAAGTTGTTCACAGTTTTGGACTTACGCTCCGGATACTGGCAGGTACCGATCAAACCCACGGATCGTGAGAAAACCGCATTCACGGTAGGCGTAAAACAGTATCAATTCAAGCGCATGCCGTTTGGCCTATCCGGAGCACCGTTCACATTTCGACGCCTGATGGTTCAGCTGGTAAAACGATTGAATAATGTGGCGGTATATGGAAATGATATCGTAATATACAGTAACACGGAATCGGAACATGCCGCCCACATAGATGCTGTTTTAAATCGCATTAAGAACTCAAGACTCCGGATCAATGCCGAAAAGTCGCAACTCGGACGATCATCGGTGGTGTTACTGGGACACCAGAGAAAATATTGACAATTAGAGAGGCTGTTGCTTCAAATTCTAAACGAACGCTGAGACAATTTTTGGATCGAACAGGGTACTACAGTCGGTTCGTGAAAAATTTTCATTTCATTACATCACCATTATATGAACTCCTTCGAAAAGACAGGAAAATTGAATGGACCGATGATGCCCAGAGGGCGTTCACGTGAGTGCAACAAGCGATGAACGAGCAACAACTAACTCTGAAACTTCCGAATGCAAAAGAAACGTTCATCGTAGCAGCAGATGTCAGTGACCGTGGCATCGGGGCAGTAATCAAGCAAAGGGAAGAAGTAACTGAATATGTCAGCAGGGTCCTGACCCCAATGGAGCAGAAGTATTCGACCATTGAAAAGGAACGTTTGGCAATCGTCTGGGCACTGAACAAGTGGAGGGCGCGTTTGTTGAGTCAACAGTTCCACGTGGAGATGGATCACAAACTTCTAGAGTGAATCAGGACTTTGGGAGTCAACGGCTTAATAACGGAGCAGGACCCGCAGACATTAGTGCGTCTACGAAATCAGGACAAGGTCCTCCGAAAGGTGATTGAAACTCTCACAAGAGGCGGCAGGATCCCCTCAAATACTAAGAATGAAGAGCTGAAGGTGATCGCATCCCAATGGAGAAGAGTTGGCTTAAACAGTGCGGGCGTATTGACGTGACAGCGTGGCGTTGGGGGCCCTTGTGTGGTAGTCATCCCGAGACAACTGAGGAAGAAACTGGTAGCAGATTGTCATGAAATAGCACACACCGGATGCACTAGGACATACGAACTGCTGCAACAAAGAGCATATTGGACGAAGATGAAAGAGGATGTGACAGCTTACGTACTTGCATGCCAACAGTGTCAGTAACTGAAAGGCGACAATCGGGGAGCACAACAGCCCTTACGCCCAATACCAGTCTCCGAAATCGGTGAACTCCGGTCGATGGATCTTATGGGCCCATTTCCACTAAGCGCCCGTGGTAACCAGTACGTTCTGATCATGACAGAACACTTTATTCGTTGGACCGAAGCGACCGGCGATCCGGATCAAAAAGCATCTACGGTTGGAGACATGGTGATGAAGCACATCGTAGCAAACCACGGTGTACCAAAGGCGATCTTGACAGATCAGGGACCATGCTTTGAAAGCGAGGAGTTTCGAACACGCATGCAACAACTGAGAATCAAACGCATATCACCAGCAACCGAACGGTCAAAGAATGGTTATCAGCCAAAAGAGGTGACTGGGAGTTTGCGTTGCCACTGGTGTTATTGGTCCACCGGACGTCTGTGTAGGCGAGTACGAAGAAATCTCCATTTCAACTGATGTACGGTAGAACCCCTCGACTTCCGGTGGATCAGGATATTGGAATGTGGCCAGAGTGCATTGATTCCACTAAAGAATTGGTTGCCGAAAGAGAAAGAGCCAAACGAAATCTGAAAGCATTGCAGGCACGCACAAAGGAGCAATCCGCAAGGCAACGGCTCGGTAAAACTAGAATGCTCAACCAAGGAGAACGGGTGAAGTATCGAGATAATCTGAACACGGGCGCCAGCGGCCCAGGATCAAGAAAACTTCTACCTAAATTGAATGGTCCGTATGTGCTAGTCTCCAGATGAGGCCCAGTATACACGATCAAGAGGGACGGGAAGACGAAACGAGTGCATGTCAGTGAGTTAGCGACGTGGCACGAGATGCCGGCGCGGCGAACCAGAAGATCAATCATCCGGGAGGAAACACCGCGTCGATCGGAGAGGATTCGTTAACAGATGCAGAGGAACCAAGGAACCTCAGAAAGGGGAGGAGTGTTGTACAACAGGCAGTTTCGTTGTGAGTAGTATACTACTCACAAGTAGTATGTCACCCACAGGAGACATTCAGGAACAAAAGGGCAAGCTGCGAACGCCAGGAAGACGAAAGACAAGAAGAGACTATCGAAATAATGTGTACGCGCTACGGCAGAAGTTCCACCGAGGCGAATGACAATGACGTATGTGAATGCATGTCTAACGCGCAAATGAGAGTACGCGTTTGTGGTTTGATTGTTGACATGACCTACACGGGCGTTTGCGCAATAAACGAACTCTCAGGCCAAGCGTCTTTTGCGGTCAAAACAGCCACACAAAACGTGGTGTGTTCCAGCTTAAGACAATAGGGTGTGCCTGGGGGCAGTAGTTTTGAAAATACGCCAATAAAACCTCCTGATTTACATAAGTTTTAAACAGTATGGTTCCACGGTGCGGTTTTCAAGAATACCAAACCAAACCTTCATTTCCTTATCTTTTTAACTGAGAATAAATGACACCAATATGAAAAATTGTTTTGTTAGTGGTCACTATTTATTGACTGTCGATGACACTGATTACCTTGAACAACATGCACTTAATGTGGTCTGGGGCGGAAGCCCATGGTAATCTTGACATAAAGTTGAAAATGGAATATATCTATTCCGTGATTATCACGCCATTCTTTTTGCGGAGTTTTGACTACTCTTATCACATCGTAAGCAGTTGTGTTGTTTGTTTACGTGCTGGCCTACCGGCAAGTTTTCCGTGAACATCACATTCCGTTTCGACTGTCATATGGTTGTCCCCGTCAGTTATTGGACAGCAATTAGGGTAACTGAATTAAACTTACTAGCTGCTTTTGTGTCGTTTAATTGTCACCGCGAACGCGCTGGCAAGTGCAATTGCAGTGCTGCTGGACGCATGCTAACATGCACATATAACTTTTCAACTGTTCATTGCAGCAGCGACCTTTCTGGTTCAGGATGCTATTCAGCATGACGGCTACACGGTACCCTCCTAAACAGAAGTCCCTTAAAACCTATTCACCCTTAACACGTACGGAATTTGGGCATTAGGTACATTCTAAAAATGGATAGTACTTCGGAACTTATAGAGTCAACCCCTTTCGGGTCTGGTAACTGAGTACATTCCCCCAACCCAGGAAGGACAACCCCCACAGTTTCGTCGAAACAAACTCGGCTTGTTCATGCTTTACCTAATGGCGGGTTATTGTAGGACACAAATCCGCTTGTGAACAATCTTCTAAGGTCACAAAAGTGAACAGAAATTAGATGTACACTTAAATATAAAATCCAAACTAAGACCTATTCAGTAGAAGCTGCTTGCACGAACAACGTCCGCCAAGTTATCAGTTGAACGTCTGAGCCGTGTATTGAGGACGCAGCCTCTAGCAAATATGGGTTGTCAGAGGATATAAGAAATTTAGTTTGCGAACCCGAGCGCCAAAAGATAGTTATTCAAGTGAAGCAGTTACAATGTGAACACAAGTTTCCAGCTTCTGAAATAAAAGGAAACAAACTATTGCAGTGAAGTTGTGCGATCGTAACATACTACTCATACCACTGCTATTCAGTAGTAGGACCGGAGCATATATTTTGACATCGTACAAGCCGCAGGAAAAATGCAGGGAGGAAAATCAGAGTGCGGCATCGTCCATAGTGGTCCCTGATACCTAATGGAACTGAGCATTGACGTCTACGGCAACCGAGAAGGTTTGGGGCCGAATACCGAGAACAAATGAGTGGTTTTGTTTCAGGTCTTGTTTAAATGCTTAACCCATGTGTTGGTTTGTCGAATGAACAACCCTTGTGCCATCCGCGTTCTTGGATCACAACATTATACTCGCTGAACTTTATGGATCTTTACGAAAATAACTAAGCGAATGGTATTCACTAAGTTAACGTTTCCTTCTTGACACTGTTCAGTTTTATTCCAAGCTGAGATAAAACGGTAGTTACAATACTGTTCTATTATTTATGAATTTGTGGGTTCGAATACTTGTTAATTGGCGCATGTCTAGACCTGAACAGTCGGACGCTATCCTTGCTTGCGTGCAATCGTGCTGTTGCACATCACCAAATACTGGATAGTGTAAAGTAGTCTAGACTTTTCTTATTCGAACGGCAGTTACGCATTACCGTTTATCACTACGACGTATAATCTTTCGTCACTGGACGACGATTGTGCAATCGTCGCTACAAACGACAAGCTAGCGTAACCCGCTAGTGAACATCATTTTAGAGCTTATTATAACACTTTTAGGATTGTTGATGAGACCTCGATACTAATCAGAACTATGTATATTTGGGTGCTTCTGAAAGAACAGCATCCTTTTGCTCAATGTATGATAATCGAATTGATCGGATCACATGGAATTCAAATGGACTGATCACAAAAGAAAAGGCGTTTGTGTTCTCCACAATAGTGGTTTTCGCTGGATAGTATATGACACGAAATTGTATCACTAGATAGCATGCACATGAAGGATGATATTCTATAAGCAGACAAGTCATTGACTGCGACACACTCTCAGGTCCCAATAACAGTTAATTAGCAGACATCACCATATCATGATACCAAAAGCAGACTGACGCGTATGTATTGTGAAGTGCAAGTATGCAACAGTCTCGGATATAAGAAAAAACGAGTAGCAAACAAGACGAGAAAAGAAGGCACTGTGACCACGAAAGCAGCTCAATCCGAACAAACCTAAGGCTGAATTTCCGAGGACTTATTTTAGCCTAGAACTCAAAACACCAGCAGGTATGACGTTTTCAGAACTGTCCATTTCTCGTCGTGAGGTTGATATGATACAAAGGAAGGTGTGTTGAAGGGTCAATTGGACGAGCCAGTATACAAACTCCAATCGTTTTGTACCACTAAGACAAAGTAGGAATCTAATCGGAAGCTTGATAAATGGGGCTACGAAAATATTCTCGAACGACATCCCTGAAAAGCAAACACATTTTATATTTAATAAACTGATTGAAAATGGGTTTTCGGAAAAGTTTATTTACAAGAATATGCCAATGAACACCAAGGAAAGCAAGCAACACACAAAAACCTGCTCTTAATTCTTGATTCTTCAAGGGTGATGGTGTCATTGAAAGCGTAACCACGAAGCTTAATTTGGAAATTAATAAAACAGGCTTCGTAGCCCAACTGTGTCTCCAGTTTATTCCCACACCAATGTTGTACTGTTAATGCCGCCTCTTTTTATGTCTACCGTTTCCTTTGTTCTCACGAAGGGAGCTACATAGGCCACACAACACGGCGATTATCCGAACGCATTCGGCAGCACCAACATATGTAGCTAACGCGAGGATCGATAAGGCTCTGTTCACCTGCGGTCGCTACGCATTTGCTCGAGTCAAACCACCTGATGAATTGGACCTATTCGTTCAAGCCAATCTATGGACTATGTGGAATACAATCAAGGCGGATCAAAGGTTGTATACTGGCCATCACAGAGGCCATTTCAATTCGCCTACAGTCATTGCCCCTTTGCACCCAGAAACACTGAACCTTCCATGATCGTGCACACAAACCCGGGATGGAATTATCGCATAGAGTTGACGCTCATCCCGCAAACCTCGTACAACTCACGTGTTTAATGTTGTGTAACTAAGTTTTATGAGTCAAATTGGACAGACAAAAATGACTGACATCTCTGTCGATCCAGTGATATGCTATCTACCACCCATCCCCATCGAACCTATACAAATGTGTTGTATTTAGCCTGATGATGAAACACCGAAAACGAGCTTGTTTGCTACGAGGTTCTTCTCATGATTAAATCGAGCATATTCAAGGCATTCCCGAATATGGGGGTAAAATAAGTCAGCTGTTTCATCAGGGAAACAAATAGCCAATTATATTACGATCATCCTATGATGCCTTCAAAATGGCAGCTTATAGGGCATATTGCCTTAGTATGTAGTTTGCTTTAAATGTGTCATGCTGGTATTTTTCTTTGATGTCCAATCCACACCGTTCTATTTTTCCATTACATTCGTTATTTGTAGTGCTAGGTGCAGAATTTCGACCTCGAATTCTTTCCTTGAATTGCAGACAGCTTGCGAACTCGGCATTCCACACGACGTTAACAATGGTTACCGCCGCCAATGCAAACAACACATTCAGCCTGTCGTCGCAACTTCCGCGCGTGAATGACTTTGGGACGCTACGTGTGTCACGTAATGGACTTTTTTTCACTGCACGTGGAAAATTCATATTGAGAAACACGCAGGTGGAACAGAATACTACTCAATTAAGGTAGTACTGTATGCCGCTGCAGAAACAAACTATTGTCCTCGAAGTTGCACATTGAGTGGAGAGAGTTGGGCGATGTTAAAAGGGGTCGTCTGTTGTGTTCCAGTGAGGGAGCGATAGTTCTCAATATGGGATATCTTAACCACAGAGGAATGGTGTCCTAATTAGAAACAGAAAAAAACTTGAAAATTTAGTAGTCGAACAACCTCTGTGTATTTCACAAACACATTTGTGCTGGTATGCTAACGTCACTTCGAACGTATACTGACAAAACGGACATACAACTGCATCACCAAGTCCCTGAGCTTCTCCTCGGAAGGATCATGCAGACAGTGACATAATAAAACAATCGGACGTATACAACTAAATCGATACATCAGTTAACGACGAAGCACCTTCCGTCTTTGTAGTCGTTTAAGAATAATTTCCATTTATTAACGAGGGAAATTTTCGAGGCATTCTGTATGCAAAAGGATGAGTTGAGTGACTAGAATGTGAAGAAGTGGTTTATTAGGCAGCGCCTCTTAAGGTTGTCCATGTTAAATGGACATGTTTACTTGAGTGGTGGCAACAAGTCTGAAGTTGGTGGATTTTTATAAGCTGTCATTGGTAGCAAACCGTCAATCCGATTAAACTGAGTGAGAGATTTCGCCAGCAAGATGCGAATTGTTTCTAGAAGAATGTCAATAGCCCTACAAATAGTTACCTTGCGCTTTTAAAATAGGACAGTTTGGTTGTACAGTGGACGAAAACTTTGAGCGCAAAATAATCTTCTTCCTTAAAAATGCTTATATTACGATTTTTCTGAAACCAAGTTCTTCAAGAAGGAGCTTGTGGTGTTTTCACTGTTTTGTACTTAATTCTGCTAATTTCGTGTGGCTGTTGCATCAGACCGTACTGTACATTTCTGTTTGATTTTTTTTAAAAGAGACATGTTTGAATAGAACTTTGCTACGCTCATGTGTCACTTCTTCTTTCAACGGTAGGTGATTGACAGCCGGCTAAAAAATTCTATTGTTGAATTGAATCTCAGCTCCAGCGCTTCTCACCAACAATTACGCTTGGGAAACTCCGAATACTTCCCCAGTATCATCGGACGTTTCATGAACATTACGCATTCTTGGTGAGTCCAGCCTTTGATTTCACTCGTTATCTTGTATCGAGATTTATTGTAGCTCATTCATTTTTTCCTACTGCCAGCGCAAACCGCGCTGGACGAGCAGAAATCGACGTGATGGAAGGTTAGAATTATCAGAATGAAAGCTATATTGTGGATGGAAGTTGATAGCCGATTTTAGTGGATGGATAACACTCTAGTCAACGCTAAGATTACAAACTTCTTCGTCGTTAAGGTATCATGTGTTGCTGTTTCAAAGTGTTAACGCAACAACTTTCAGCCATATCGCATCACTGCAGGGTTGTGTCGCTCTAATGCATTCTATTTCTCGTCCTTGTGGCCTTAGTTCTGAGATATGTGGTTCCGTTCGAGGCCGATGTGTTTTATGCGTTTGAAATCAACAACACTAAAATGACCAATAAAATATTCATACATAGGAGACCAATTTCATGCAGTGATAAATGAGCTACCGTTCACAGAACTAGCATACTTCTGGTTATGTGACTTACGTGTATCGTACGACAAAGTAGGCTTGTGTTCCAGTGAAATTTCGTTCAGCATATACATATCAGACCAAGTTAAACAAAAAGGAAATTAAGGGACTGGACAGTAAATAAAATTGAACGTATTTGTGCGTTTTTATATAGTAACACCGCTTTGGTGAATGTAAATTCACTTCGATCGTAGGAAGCACACTTTGCTACAACAACTATTTCGAAAACTTCTTCACGCACAGCTGGCAAAATTGGTGCATGTGACTCCCGGTAGTGTGGCCATCAGGGTTTGGTGTTACGATAGTCTTTATTCGGATCATGTCTGTGATTACAGTAGATCTCTAGAAGCTGAGCGATGACGTTGTGATCAGATCCTCTGATGAATTCAAGTAGGTTAAGTACGTGATTTATGTTCATTTACCTCTGCTAATCAATAGAGCATATTTCATTACAACAGAGCTTGTCGAACAGAAGCTAGAAAACCCTTTGTCCAGTTGGTTGTAACAGGAAGAACCGTAGAGTTGTGGGTCTAACCTGCGCAGCGTTCGACTACTGCTCATCTCCAAATTTCATGCACTATCTAACAGTCGGTCTCAAACTGTCGCCAAGCTGTTGCAGGCCGCTCGTCAGTTGATTTGTAACATTCCTTGGCAGTGTGACCACGGTCACATATCTAGACCACTTTGGCATGTGGGCACAATGGAAGACCACACAACCACTGTTGAGCGGTCATCGCGTGCATGCGTCTGCAGTCTCTTCATACAAATGTCACGCACGTGCATGCACTCAAATCAACATTCGACCTCATCCCGGGCATTAGTCTGCGAAAAAGATTTAACGGTGTCTCAACTAGACTGATAGAACGAAACAACGCACCTTACCTAAGCCTCCTATGCATCAACGGACAGACGCAGCAACAACTTCCTTCATGGAAATCAGTACGTCGACATTTACAGGATCCCAACCGACACTTCACTATTACATCCACACATTCTAATCCTGCATTTTGTCCGAATCACTACATAACAGCTTCTTTGAACACTCTTTGACGTTAATTAGACGCTTGGCGGTTTTGTCGATACTACTTAAGAAGCATTGTAGTTTACGACTCAGCATCTAATCGTCCGACCTTGAATCGCTGATAAGAGAACCGCCGACACATATCACAGGATATGTATTATCCTTCTGGTTGTCCTAAAGATAGAAATTTCCTGGTTGTTCCAGTGTTAACTTACATTTCATCTTCAAGTATGTGCCAATCAGAAAATTTAAATGTAATGCCCCTACGTGTACAAACCGCCATACATCGTGATTTTAACAACGTATTAGAGTAGTGGGGTCATGTAAAAGATCATGACTGAACTGTACTTCTGGTTGTTGTATGACAGGCAGTTTCTTTGTAAGTAGCATGCTGCTCACAAGTAGTATATTGTCTACAAGCGACATTCAGGAACAAAAGGGCAAGCTCCGAACGCCAGGGAGGCGACGGACAAGAAGAGACTATGGGAATAGTGTGTACGCGCTACGACAGGAGTTCTACCAAGGCGAATGACAACGTACTGTCATCCGATATATGTGAATGCATGTCTGACGTGCAAATGAGTGTATGCGTTTGAGGTTTGATTTTTGACATGACATATACGGGAGTTGGCGCAATAATCGGATTCTCAGGCCAAGCGTCGACGGAATTCAAAATATACTATCTTCCCGGCTTGTCGGTCCATCCTACTAACCCATATGAGAAAAACTCAGCTCAGTCGTACTGAGACTATCCGAATGCCTTTGAAGAAGACAGCTCGAAGCAAACAACTTCGTAGAAAGAGATGAGTATATCATTTCCGAGAACTCAATAACTTGTCTGTATCAGGGCACCATTTATGGTTTAAAATTGATAGTATGAAACACAATGATTCGAGATCGGATGATACGGCTCACAAGATTGAGAAAAATCATGAGCGATTTAGAAGTTTTGCTATACAGCTTATAATACCAGGATAAAGCTGACCAACTGTGTATCGAAAACATGAAACCAACACAATATGGCTCAATCATTGTGGAGAAACTAGTGGATCCGAAACTGTTTTTCACCAATTTGCGAAGTCTTTTGTGAATACAGCTTCTCACTAGCTATCCGTTGATAGCACACTTCGTTAGGCAAATTATGTGGTTACCATTTGGTTCATGTGAAGTCAACGATGTTTACAGTTTCCCATACTGCGCTAACTCCCAGTCACTGAGACTCTTACCAACGGTCAACTGATATCGTTTGTGGTGCGCGATCGCCAGAGCAAGATGAAGCGGTAGAAATGAGACCCGGAAAAATCACACCCCTGGCGGCCAGCGCAACTGCGGTGAAGCTGTGTGTCCATCAGCCAGACCCGGTCAGGTCCTGTCCACACATTCAGAGTCCGGCGAATTGTTTTCGATTTTCATCACCGGGTAAAGACTTGTGATCAACGTGCATAGTATTCGCAGTGACAGTTCAAGCCATCAAAGCCAAGAGGGACATATACGTTAGTATAATCGACCCGTTGAACAAAACAGATTATTTCACAAAGCTTTCCAGACAAATGATACCGTTCAAGTTTCCCGCATTCTCCGTGCTCACGTGAAGTAACTGTTTCTAAAGCCAAACCAACCGGTGTGCATTGACACTTCCAATTTCCGCCCTCTCCAACAAGTCGGTCAGCAAACTGATCTGGCAAGTAAACTCAAGTCTAGGGCACGGTGTGTTCCAAGTGTGGGAGATGCGAGTTTACGATTTTAGCACCGTTATTCACTTCGGCT
>JTDE01005778.1:0-13982 GCA_014338405.1 Paragonimus skrjabini miyazakii
AGTCATGGGTTTTATGGGCTTAGGATACTGCCAGGATGCCCAGACCTAGACAGGAGAGCGATTAGGGCCCTCAACCAAAGCCCTTGGCACAAAAGCCTGTACCGCAAGGCAGCAGGTGACATACACGCAGCAGCATCAACCATCCAGAGCAGTCACATCCCCAGACATTCGGTACATTCACATAGAAGTAATACTGCACAGACAAACCAATCACATACAGAGAATCAGACCAGGCAAAAAATAAGATAGCAAACCGAACCGAAACGCAACGGACTGACACCACACACAACGAACACCTCAAAACGGACGCATCTGCTTTTTGTCTGGCTGCTCCCCTTTGGCCAATCTGACATGGTTGAACCTGCAACGACCGAGGTCGCAGTCAGCACAGCCCTCCGGATCAAAACAGCACACAAGCCTGACCATACTATACACCTTAATACTCGACCGTGTACCATTCTTTTTATATGTAGTTAGTGTTAGGCCGTAGTCATTTGTCTATAGCACACACCGTCCAGATTGCACAGAAAGTGAAGACCATGTGATAATTTTGGTTACGTAAGGTTCTGGTACTAACATGTGTACACTAACATCTAATTGAAGTCCTGCGGAAAGGTAGAAGAAACTGAAGCTTCCTGTAGATAATCATGCTCGAAACGTTTTCATTACATGCTTATCTGTGAAATATGTTAGCATTCATCTTGAAGTACAAGGCGAACGTCGTACGACCATATAATTTCCGACCGTCAACATCTTGAGAACGTCGCAAAATTGGATGTTCTCAGGTTGAGGGGTCGTGTATTCCACCTCAAAATTGCAGTGAACGCTTTTATATACCTTGAAAAGTGAACAGACATCCGTGAAGGTTTGAGTTCACAAAAATAGTAGAAAACGTTTCACCACTAATCTAGTACTTTAGACACTTTTTCGATGCAGCTTTTTCCCCAATAATACTGCCTACCTACAACTGATGAGCTGCGGGCATTGTGCCGAAACTTGAATTCAGTATGTAAAAAATTTAAAAACAAACATTCTTGCCAAGATTACCTGGAACTATCTTCAAGCCCGAAAACTGAAAGCCATCAATTCAAGTTGAACAGCGACCAAAATGACCGCAGCTGCCGTATTCCCATAGACTTTCCACTCAACCTCTTTTTGAAAGAAGCATTAGACTCGAGTTTCGCTCCACTTTACAACAGTAGGCGAAACTAACGAGCGCTAATGAGGGCGAAACTCGAGCCTAGTGCTCCTTTTAAAAAGAGGCTGACCGGAAAGTCTATGGTAATGCGACAACTGCGAGCAACTGTGGGTGATGTTCAACTTGAAATTGACTAAATCCCCGAATACTCGTCAGTAGTCCAAAATATCGCCTTGCAGGTTTAATGAGATCGGAGAGCTCGACCTGTATGGGAAGTCCTAACTGTGGGGTTATCGATTGGAGTCAACAGACAGTAACTGTGTCTTCTCTCGATGCAATCGGGCGATCTGATCAGTACCCACAAGCGCAAGTGGTTGAGCGTTCATATAGGATAATTTGATCATGCTTAATGTAAGGTCAATGGCGCCGTGGTAAACAGGGTTGCCTCGTGAACAGCGTGACCGGAGTTCTAATCCCTGCAGTGGCAAGGATATGCACCACTGAGCCCCAATGAGGGCGAAACTTGAGTCTAGTACTTTTTTTGAAGGGGGCCGACTGGAAAGTCTACGGAGATGCGACAGCTACGATCAATTGTGAGTGGTGTTTGAGTTGAAATTAACCCACTCCCTGTCTTTTCATCGATAAAGCCATTGTTGCCAAGAATTGTAATTTAATTGAGGTGGCAGTATTCCGGAATCCTACTTCAGAATAATGGGCCTCGTGTAGTTAACGCACCCTTGTCACCAGCAGGAATGACATAATATTGCATGGCCGAGTTATTATTATACTGTTGTCCTATAAACCACGCTCAATAAAGTTTCCTAAAGAAACAACCTTGCAAGATCTACTGGCTGGAACTTATGGACTACATTTTGCAATCGGTGGAATCCAGCGAAGGAGCTGTTATACCGTTGAACATACGAACGGACTCCGATCATGCGCTATGTGGGTATCTTTCGATTAAAATTGCACCCAGTGTTTTTTGGCTTGCCTCCTGCCATTTACGTTGCACATCAACAATAAAAGTAGAACCCCGTTCAAGTCCTCAGCCAGTCACCAGTGGAGTGGTTCGGATCCCTTGAGACGTTGCTCATTCTTATATATATATATAAGTGATATGTCATATATTATCAAGCGTTGACGATTTTAAAATCTAAATCCTCTTTCTGACAGCCTCAATTCTTGCTGGTGCCAAAAGTGACCGGTGAAATTTTCTCTCATTAAATACAACATCGTTGTGGATGTTTTCGCAGACCAAAAAGATTTTTAAAAGTCTGCCTCAGAGAAACAGCCATCATCTCGGTGGGCGATTTGGGAAAACTTTAGTGAAATTCACCTGTTTTCATCTAAATTATATGTTCCCGACTGAATAGAACCGGATGGACAGTAAACCACATTCAGCATACATCCCATCTTTCAACTGCTCGGATACACACTTACAAACTATGCACAGGGCCCCTTTTGGAGTATTGCATGTTCACTTAAGGCTATCTGCACGAGACTGATAGACTAGCTCGGGATAGTCTTCAACGCACATTCAAGAAGACCTTGTTCCATTAGTCATCCGCTATATGTCACAGGGAACGATGGGAAAAGTTCAAGGTTGACTCCACCTGACTACAGCGACTCAAGCTTAATCTCACAATCGTGTATAGTTTGGTTCATGATAATACGTTCGCCGTTAACTGCACAAGCCGCCTGCAACACAACCAAAATTATAGGTTAAAAGAAAACGAGTTCACTCAAGCCGCCTTCAAAACTTTGAAAAACCACGTTTCAACTCTCTTCAATTAAATGACTGTGAGTAACCAAAACCCGCAGGTAGTTAGGATATACATACGTCTGTGCAAAGCCCAGACACTTTCTAGCTTATCAAATGTCGTGTCCACTTCCAAAATCAACCTGTCTGAGTATGATACCATTGAAAACAGATCTGATAACCTGCGAATGAAAACGGCTAGTACTGCGCGACATCCTCCCTAAGTTGGCCGCAGCCGTCAATCAGATCGCTGAAGGTGTTGGCCAATAATTCAAAGCTTATCCACTGCATCAGGATTGATCTTGTACAGAGTTACGTTAGAAAACGGGTTTGTGATTAATAAGTGCACTTATTCATTCAATGCGTCCGTTTTTGTTAAACCGGCCACCTAGGTTTCCTTACATATTACAACTAATAGTAGCCCGCTTTAAGTGGTTACTGATCAATATATAAATGCTGTACACGCTGAACCTTTAGGAGGATCAAAGGATTTTCAACATGGTTGCCTCCGAAACGCGTGATCGGAGTCCTAGTCCGACCGCGACAAACACGTGCATTAGTGACCAGATCTAAAACGAGCAAAACTCGCATCAAGTATTCCTTTTTGAAAAAGGCTGACTGGGAAGTATATGGGAGTGCAGCAGCTGCGACCAGCTGTGGATGATGCGTATGTTAAATAAAACCAAACATCTACTACTACTCATCAGTAACCGAAAATTACTGCACTTGCATGTCTCACTCGAGAGTATTAGAATTTTGCGTTACTCCTAAAGTTTCTCCTATGTCGAACCACCTCACTAAACTACCGAATAACTTTGCGTTCTACGAAACATCAATTTGAGCTGATATGTCAGTTGTGTAGCGTGAATCGACATAAAACTCGGTGGCAATCCTGTTATAGTAGAAGCTAGTGGTCTGCCTCTTGTTGAGTCATATTATAACAATTGCCAGCTGACGTCGTTTTATTATCTTACAGAGGCATTAATATAGGATGAAAGTCCTTGTCAAAATGTTACATACTACATTATTCGTCTTAGTCAATGTGAATGTTCTACTTTCTAATATTTATCACGTGTTATGGCGCCACGGACGAAGTTCTCTCCAGATATCCGCTCATTTGTCTGATAGCTTTAGAAGCATCCTCTCTGCCCTAATCTCAACATATGGATTTCTGCGCACTGCTGATGCGGTTTACATGGCTGACGTTAAGCTTTTGTCATTTTCCAAAAATGTATTCTGACACCATTATGACTTAATTCCAACATGTGAATCGACGCAACATTCCATTTTTTTATCCAGGCTTTCGTGATGCGTGAACTAATCTCTTCGTGCTGTCTCCGTTCGATGTTTGTTGATCTGCAGTTTTCCTCTTTCATTAGGTATTTTGCTAATGAACTTTCATTTGTTGCATTGTAATATTATTACCCATATGGACCACTTCAAATTATGCGCAGTATTTCCGCTTCCTTGAGTGTGTTTCTCGTGGATGCATTCAGAACATTATCTTGTTATCACTACCACAACCAGTGAAACCGTCCCTTGGTGCTGCTTATAAATCGAAGCAGCTTCATTCCGTAATAAACCGAACGTGCTTTGAGGCCTCTTTTCTGGACGAGATCTATCCGTGGTAGACTTCACGAAAAACTGGTGAAAGCGGAAATTGCGAAACAGCGAGCCATCCACTCTTAATATGACAGTATTTTGCCCTTTATCTGGAATCGTACCAAAAGACTTCAAATATACACTGCAGGGTGTCAGTGGATCTCCAGAGGCCAGGCCGGCGAGTAATGAACGCTACGCAAAACTTTACCTGCTTACAGCTATGCTGACACAGCTTTGTGAAACGTTTTATATTGAACGTCACCTGTAGATCATGATTCAGTGCAGAAAACGGGAGACTTTCCTCATCAAATCTAGACTTCACGAACCATTCAGCCAATGTCGCAACGTCCTGTGCTGGAAATTTCCTCGAGGTAATAGTAGAAGCTTGGCTATTTCAGCATGTCTAGCACCATATAAAGCGGCGCGTGGGTCAAGTGCCATCTTGTTTCGACTACATTCTTAACTTAGAGGTTGACTTGCCGTTCTATCAATATATCCCAACATTACTTGACCGCGGTGACCACCGGATAATTGAATTCAGATATATACGCGGAGCTAGAAAATGTTTTCCTCAAAATACATGTCTAACGGCCATCACGGGAAGACGGCTTAAGAAGGCTGACTGGCATGGCTCCCTCATCACAGTCAGCCCAGATGACCACTGGCAGCTCATCGTTGAACATGTTATTGATAGTGCTAACACACATGATCCACCAAAGTATCCTCGACCTAGTAGAAAGCAGAGACGCCCACGTAGTTGAACCAAACGTTTGATTGCATTGAGACGCCTAGCGTGGTACAGGTACCACCCGGAAATAAATGAAGTTGCGTTCGCTGCGTGCGGCATGTTGTGCAGTCATATCACGGCTGCCGTCAGAGAGGACAGATTTTGCTGCCAACGTGGCCCTCCTGAAAATTGCAGGCAAGCCCCTAGCATTTTTATATCGAGGTCGTAAAACGCGCAATCAGTTTGGTATCTCGCAACCGCGCACCTCTGGTGATTTCACCAATAGGTATGCAGAGACCACCAAAGCTCCGAGTGAACTGTGTGATAGTATACACAGCTACAAATCACGAGCGACTTTTAAGTACACTGACAACAATTTGAACGGTATAAAAAGTTCAGCGCCACGAGTCATAACCAATTTGGAGAACCTGTTAATTCACATGTCATCTGGTCCAGATCTGGTCCTACGCCGCCATGAAAAGCTGAGCAACGGAATGAACAGCACCACTCACAGCATATTTAATGGTCCACTGTCAGCTGTCCATTTACTGTAAACCCAAAATTAGTTCACGCTCACATATCTTGCCAAAAATGGATGCAAGGATGATCGAGTAACCAATTGACCGGTAGCGTTTTTTTGTTGGTCCCAATAATATTGAAGAGTTCACCGGATAATTCCGAGCAAAGATCGATGACTTGAAGCTTACTCCCGAGAAGCGACATGGTTTCGTAGGGGAAACGTATGCATCACGAGCCATCTGGTTGCTCAGGATGTTTGGACAAAGACTACGTTGGCAGGACTAAACGCAGACGTGATGTATCTTCGTTCTTTCAAAGTCTACAACAAGGTTAATTATCTTATCTTTTGTGGAGGCTCGACAAATTTGGCTTTTCAGGGCGCTCATTTACGTGGCTTGGAGATGATCTAATCGAAAGTAGGTTTGTTGTCAATTTAGATGATCAGCTGAGAGGGTGGTTCTTTGTTGAATGCGAAGCCCCACGAACATCCGAGCGATTGCGACCTGAATACCATAGTTGCAGAGAGTATGAATCCGTCAAAGAATTGTGCAGCCCTGATTGAAAAGGCACAAACAGACCTAAACCTCCTGAGAAGAATTTGTTGGACGCTTCATCCCGGAAAACTCATACGGCTTCGTGGTCACTATCTTGAAAAAGACTTCACACTGATTGATAATGTGCAGTGACGGGCCATAAAAATAATTTAAAGGCTTACAAAATTTCTTAATCAAAACAGAATAGCAGATTGGACCCCCGAATTGCTGACATCTCAGAGGGGACTTAATTATTACTCACAAAATACTCCACATTCTGGGTAATTCCCTGGCAAACCTCCTCCCACCAAGCAGGGCTGAACGTTAAAAAAGTCACTTGCTGTAACTGAGTAATGAACAGGTGGGTTACCTTGCAGATAAATCGAATTCGCAGTTAGGATCAGTTCGCAAGGGGACGCATCGACCAACTTCGTGGTTATGATTGACCTGGACGGAAGTTTCAGAAGATTTCTGTATGTTTCCACATGTGAAAAAGGACCTGCACCACAACCTTCTTAGCTGTCATTATAGCCTGGTCCCGAGCGTCAACAAATGCACATATCCGACGGAGGGTTGTTTCGGTGCGTTTCAATGTTTGTTGCTGATAATATTACGGCCAAAATCTCCAGTTATTGTTCTTTTATTTACTTTCATGTGGAATGTCCAGCACAATTTCTCAACGATCCACAAAAATACGCTACAACAACGATATTTCTCCATTTTACAGCCACCTAATTAACCGTGAATCTATCAACAAGGTAGGAGGTGAGTGGCTTGGGCTGAAGTAGTAATCCCTCAATAACTGTTTTAAATTTCAGCTGAGTTCTGTTTGGTTCACGGGGCCTGCGGAATGAATAAGAGAATGCCAATTGATTATCTCGATGAGATCCAATACTACACCCTGCTTTGACAGTTGAAATCGATGTATAAACATCGTTTTATGGAAGATGGGAATGTGAAGGACGAAGGTTTCGAGGAAGAAGCAGCAGCTAATGTGGTTGCTCATGCGCCGTACAGCTTTGACTCCACTGCTGGCTCAGCAGTCACACGAGGCACTATATAACCTTGAATTGGGATCCGAAGATAAAGAATAAATATTTATTAGTGAAGTCTGGAATGAATTAGAACAGCACGAATCTAATACATGGAAACGGAAACCATAGGTATAAAAACACGTAGAGAGGATAAAAACTGGAAGATGTCATTCCATGAAATCTGTCCGTCCCAAGTAAGAAATATATGGGAACATCGTGAACCAGCAGTTATCAACATGGCAGCCCACGTCTGGTGAGTATGAGAAGGTGCGACATGTGCCACACGACAAGACGTTGGCGAAGTAAATGTGGATGAGAATATTATAATAACAATGTAAATCTCATAGCGCATCTGTGAAAAGCACGATCGGATGTGTGCGATCATTGCAGGTGATTACTGGCAACAAAAAGTAAGTAATTATATAGTAAAGGGGATGTGAGATCTGTCATCAAAAAGGCGCAATCAGACGAAAAAGGTTTGTGGTTCGTAAACGTTTGACGCACCAGCTGGAAGGGAAAATAATATGCTTGTTCCACATGTTTAATCCAAAAGATGTGATGTAATATTAATTTACCTCTCACAAGATCATGTATGAGCCGATGTTTCAAACACTTCAAGACAAAGCAGGGAATTACGTTCTGTAACGCGCGATCACAATTGCTAACCGCGCACGGTTGCTTTGCTCACTTCTCGGATAACTACGTCAATGCTGTGCACGAATATCTTCAGTCGGCGTGCAGTCAGACCACCAAAGAGGACAACTGTATTTAAACGATGCCGCGTGTTGTGTAATGTAGCTCTGGTCAGAACTTTCTGTGTGTTCTCCTGGTTGTGCGCTACAGTGTGTGGACTCTGACAAAATACGCAGTGTCGAGGTTCGCAAAGAAATCTGAGGGAGATCAACGCGCTCCAACTATATCCGAATCTGAAAACTTTCGTCACTCCATGCAGACGCTCAATAACATTGTAGACAGGTTGTCGACGAAACCCACAACAGCAAGAGGGCAAGTGTCGAGCCTACATTCCGATAGGTTAGCTACGGGGACACTATCTCCGTTGAAAAAGTTAAGTACGGGCCCATCTTCAAAATGTACCACAGGAATCCATAACAAACTGATTCTGAACCTGCTGAATCGACAGTCCTTTGATGTTGTTGTCGAGGCCAAAATTCTGGAGGCCTCAGTATCATATAGAACGCTCACGGAACTTTGACGTTTATCGAACGCTCCCTGGTACCAACCAGTCTATCGGCAAGAGTTCCACGCCCGCAGATCGCTCGGAAGGGATCACCTAGCCGTTTATCCGTGAATTGCGGCACTCAACCGGACGAATTTACGAAAACCAGTTCCCAGGGGATTTCCAAAGGTGAAGTCTCGAGTAGCCAGTAAAGGGAGTCCTGCTAACGATCATAAAAAGGGAGTTCCAGCTCCACCCACCCAGCGAACTTGACGCCACGGTGCAGTTGACCAAGAACCTCACGAGAGCCGAGGCAGCCGTTGGCCGACCAGCATAATATTGCATCGCGGCACGGGCATCCAGCCTGAAGAACAGCCCCCAATGTATAGAAGCTCACAGTGGTATCGGGTACTCAGCTATTCGTGATATGGCGGCCACAAACGGAAACCCTGGCCGAACAAACCGCGAAGACCGTGCGATCACACGTTCAGAGTAAATCTTTAAGCCTCCGAAAGTATCAACCTGGCCTCCGGAAACCACGCCAGAACAGGTAAGCTTTGAGGTTGCTTTTGCGTATCTTCCCTTACCAACCATTCTCAACCATTAGCAGAGTTCGCGGTACAGATGATACTAATATGTAGAACAGCACTTGTAGGTTTAATGGGCACTGGAATGTCACTAGGCTTAATCGGCACACACAGTACGCAGACTTTGGGGCTGCAGACGGAAACCATGTTACCAATGCTTTCTTACAGCTAGTGGTGACCAAATGCTGATGGAGGACAGAACCACTGCACATGTTGCCGGATACCACATGCAGCACAGTTTCGTGGTGGGCTCCAACCTTCCATTCTGTGTTATAGTGGGTATGGATCTGCTGGGTCGTCTTGTGTTCACACTTACTATGCGCAACCTTCAGCTGAGGAGACCATCCGGCAGCACTCATTTGATGCATATGTCTAAAATTCCGCCAGAACCCGACTTCTCTCTTCATGTCATTACGGGTCCGCCCAAAATGATCCGCCAAGTTAGCGAACTGATTTAGTCGAGTGGGGTTTCTGAAAATTTGGAAAGAGTCCGATGCCTGAAGTTGATAATTAAAGTAGACCATATGTGTTTGCGTGAGAGGGAGCAAGGCTAGGTCGCAAAAAAACATTCTAAGACATGGAATTAATACGGCGGGAGGGGCAACAAACAAAAAACCGCAATGCGGGATGCGTGCACACCTTCAGAAAAAGGTACGTGAGAAAGTTGATGATAGGCTACAAAAGAACTTTATCCGACCGTCGAGTTCTCCATGGGCTGCCCCAGTAGTCCCGTTAAATAGAAAGGCTTCGGCCTGCGATTACGCGTCGACTACAGAAAGCTCAACCAAGTGACAAAGGAAGGCGCATTTCCACTACTAAGACTCGACGACCTGTTTGATTCCTCTTGATGGAGCTACGGATTTGGGCACGTTAAATATTGCGTCAGGATACTGACCGAGCTAAGAAAGCCATCAGCGTACCGTCGGGATTGTGTGAGCTCCAATTTATTCCCTTGGGGTTGTCAGATGCACCGACGATATTTCGGAGCTGTATGACTTGATACTCACAATTTGCTTAGGGGATCTGGATGATGTCATAGTCCACGGAACTTCCGAACGAGAGCACACGCACAATTTGGTGTCTGTGCTGGACCGCATGGCAGAAGCTGATGTGAAACTGAAGTCCTACAAATACCACCTGCTGCTCAAAAATGACCATTGTTGGGAAATATGATAACGGTGTCGATTATCCATGCAGAACCAAGAAGGGAACAAATTCGATCATGGCTCATGGTGGGGGATTCAAACAAGCTGAAGAGCTTCCTGGAACCCGCATCTTGTAATCGTTGCTTCATCACCAACTTCGCCCAAATTTGTGCTTCTGTGATCAGACTATTGTAAATACTTCACTTGGACAGAAGAGTGTGACCGTACGTTTGAAACACTGCGGAAAGCTCTGTACAAGGCGCCGGCATCAGCTTTACCGGACCTGTCACCGAAGACCGGGGAGTTAATTTTTGACACTTATGCAAACCGCAGTGCAATCGAAGCCGTTCTGATAGCCGCATCAGCAGAGAGATATCAGGGTATTATACCAGTCGTGTTAAAAATGCAGCGCCTTCGAAAACCTTCAAATAAGGCACCGAGCGCCGCTGCCATTTACTCCCGCAGGATATCTTAACCAGTTATTTGCTGTCGACTTTTTAGGGTGGTTGCCTGGGACACCCCAAAACAGTCGGTACACCTTGGTCCTGGTCGACTATTCCACCAAATGGTACAAAGCGGTCTAATTTGCATTGGTGGGTACACTGACTGTGGCAACAGCCATTGGCGACCACTGAGTATATCTTGGGGGGCCTATGACCAACTCTGTTCCGATCGAGGCTCCTGCTTTGGGAGCTCCTTAGTTCGCAAAATATGTAGGCTACTAGGGATAGGTCACACAAGAACTACAGCTTACCGCCTGCGGGGCAGTGGACAGATGGAAAGGACCAGCCGGTCAATCAGAAATCCCCTCAAGGCTTTTGCGGAGAAGAATGTCACCGGATAGTACTTAGCTATACCGCAGTGCCATTAATGCGTCCACTAACCCCCAAATTTTTTGTGGACCGGCCGAGAAGTGAGACTACTTTCAAATGCCGCAATGCCAGCTGCGCGGGAACTACAACTTTTAGTTGCACAATATGTGAGCAACCTTCTTCGCACGCTTCGACGGACCCACCAGATTTCAAGAGCACATCTAGAGTCGACTCACAGGTATTAGAAGAACTGTCACGATGAGTGGGTATTTGGAGCTTCTCTGAAGGATGACAAAAAAGTGTGTCTACACACTGCGGTTCCGAACTCGGGAGTCTCGGCGAAGACGTACCAAAAATTGAAAGGGCAGTATGTTGTCGAACAAATATTCTCGGAAGCAACCTGTCAAATTAGTTTACTGGCAAGCATTGAGAGAGGGTCGATCAAGCTTCACTTCAACTGGCTAAAACCATGAACACAGGTCACGGTTCGGAAACCACCATCGAACGTCCCCGAGGTCGGGTTGGAGGTTGAAGTTACAAACGAGTTAGACATAGGTGAGCAACGTGGACGAAGTTAAGCGAAGAGGGGAGTTGTGGTAC
The DNA here is from genome assembly GCA_014338405.1 of Paragonimus skrjabini miyazakii. Taxonomy (NCBI): domain Eukaryota; kingdom Metazoa; phylum Platyhelminthes; class Trematoda; order Plagiorchiida; family Troglotrematidae; genus Paragonimus; species Paragonimus skrjabini miyazakii. Next base: position 11,634 of record JTDE01005778.1, read on the forward strand.
ACGCGATCTCAACTGCTAACCGCGCACGGAGTGAGTTTGAAGTGATAACTCTTACACGGTTGCTTTGCTCACTTCTCGGATAACCACGTCAATGCTGTGCACGAATATCTTCAGTCGGCAGGCAGTCAGACTACCAAAGAGGACAGCTGTATTTAAACGATGCCGCGTGTTGCGTGATGTAGCTCTGGTCAGAACCTCTGTGTGTTCTCCTGATTGCATGTTAAAGTCCAAATCTTTCTTCAGATAATTTCGCTATCTCCTGTTTAATTATTATTTACCAATACTTTGTATTCATTAATAATTGTTAATTAATTAATTTGTATTAATAATTTCTTTGTGTAAATTGTGTCGAAAAAATGTTGAAATTAGTCAGCCTGAGTGACAGCGGACCGGAAATTCCAAAATCTGGTAAACTGTTGGGCGAACTCCAGCGCAGGACTTCGTCGACTGCTCGAAAATGTCCAAAAGTTGACACTCCTGCAAACAGACGGTGACTGTGAGACTTCCGCGTCCATTTGTCGCAAATATTTTCCCCTTACAACGGATGCTTGTGCGAGTAAGAAAAAGAAAGCAATATCAGGAGTTAAGTGAGATGAATGGATTGGTCACACGTGCTTTTATAATAAATTCACATGCCATTTCTTTTGACAGAATTTACGAGATATTACTGCTTATATGCTTGTTAGTATAATATATAGCGGTGGCAAGCAGTTGTTACAGTGTTACTAGATAACTAGTTAACCAGTACCTGCTCTTAGAATGGGTATCACCCGCTTATCACAATACTATACGGAATTTTGACGTCAGATTTCTTTATAGAGCCGATGTTTAAACGGAGATCCATACTTCATGGCGAACAAAGGTTGTTGGGTGGCTACCAAGAAGGGTTTGAGGCAGGAGGCTCAGCACAAAAGTAGGTCAAAATTTTAATATAATGGTGTAAGGCATACTGAAGGGGTATTTTTCGCAGGCTTGTCTGGGGAGCGTTCATATAATAGTCAATACTCCGTTAATACAAGCTGCCATTAGTTGCAACTTGAACAGTGACCTTGTTGTGTATATTATCCCAAATGGGTACATATATGTGAAAAAGAATTACACGTAGCTTACGGACCTGTTTCCCTATCTTCGTGTTTTAAGTATAACTTTATATAAGGCAATTCTGCGGAATTCACTAATAAGCGTTAGTTTAACATTTTGGCAATCTAGGTAAGACCTGCGCAATGGTACACATGAAGAGAATGATGTTAATCAACAACACGTGCACATGCAGCTGACAGCTAAATGATTCACGGCCACTTTCAATGAATTCATCAGAGGATACACGAAGATTGGAGATGGATGCTGTGATCCATAGTGCAAGATAAGTGCTAAACACTTTTTGAAACGACGAATATAATAGTGAAAAACAGGATACCTGTTGTATTCTGAAGATAAGTCGAAATATTGTATTCGTTGCGTTGGCCGTGTTCACGTGAAATATTTGTCTTGGACCTCGTAATTTTGGCAGCTTACATATCGAACTTTGTTATTATTTTATTCTCTTTTGATTCCGCCAATTTTTGTACTTCAGCGTTCTAACAATAAGAAACTTGTCCCAACGACCGTCTGTTTCTGGACAGGAAATTTCTTCCCGGTCGTATAAGAATTTACAGACGCTCGCCGCATCACGGATGCGACGATTCTAGGCGCAGTTTATCGACAGACGTTGTGCGTAGACTGAGTCTAGGCTGAAAAATCAGTAAACATCCGGAACTAACGGCATAAATGCTAGCCGTAGAACGTGAGTTCCCCAGCTGTCATGCTGGGGAAAATTATTTTCCTGGAATAAATCGTTTTAATGGCTTGGTAGCTGATGCAAAAACTGAAATCGTCGAAATCTGCGTCATGGCCTCATATCGGTTTGTTTTATCTGACAAATAATTAAAAACCACCTTCTCGTAATTGTTTTTCGAAAACTGCTGTCTGCCGTTGTCGTGGTAGATTTCGTGTGTACATGCTATCACAAGAATGTTGGGGTTATTTTTAATGTACCTTTCAACTTTTGCCGTTTGTTTTTTATTTCACTTCCAGTTGTTTATTGTTTATTTATAGGAAATGGATTATAATGCCATTTCCAAGGCGATGTTTGAGGATCGCAAATTTTGCACCTTCTCACACTTTCAGAAGTGTCTTCAGAGGTACATGGACTAGGTGGGCGTTATTTCCGTTCGTGGGACAAGCCGTAGGTCGAAAACTGCCCTGAAGTACAATAAGGCAAGATGACGAGGTTTCCTGAAAACCGCGCAAATTTGTTATCGTTGTACGAAGTACAAAAGGCGTAGGACTGTATGCAGGGCTGTGCGATGT
>JTDE01005778.1:29492-41330 GCA_014338405.1 Paragonimus skrjabini miyazakii
TGGCGACACATTTTTTTCCACAAAAGTGCGAATGTGGGCGATTTTTAGGTACACCTGTTTTTTCCCATTGCAACACTACTAGTATACTCGAGGAAATCTTGATATTTGTCCCGTAATACGCATTTTAATATTTCATGAAAAATTTGAATAATATCTTTTCGCGCCTAAATGGCCGTTTCCAACTCGTTTCGACCTTGAAACACCATACCGGCGAACTACACAATTGCCGAAATGGCAAAGGCTGACTGTTAGTACTGTTAGTACCAGCGTCGTCGCCTGAAAGCAAGGGTCCAGAAGAGCTACAGCGAATACCGGTACTATCCAAATTTGCGACTCGGTACCTCTCCGAATCTTTTGGTATTATTGGTGGATTAAACCGACCTCTTCAACAGCAAGAATTTGGGTACTGTTACGACCAAACCATCTTTGAGTAACGAGTACACAAATAATGATTACTGACTTTAAACTAAAATTTGCTCGAAGGTTCTATGGTAATTCCGGGTAAGCCCCAATCAGAAACGCTCTCAGCGTAGTCATGAAAAATACAATGAAGCGAACAAGCTCGTTTTCAATTATTTTTCAACAGACTAAACACGCCACATTTCTATCACAAATTTTACAAGGGAATCAGTGACGGGGGAAACAATGAACCGACGTTCAGTGAGATCAGTCAGTTCAGTGTCATACTGCTGCCAAGTATCCAGTGAGTCGTGACAAGATGACAAGGTGGAAGATCGGCTTAGGCAGATCCAACTTTTAAACAAAAGTTTGCACAGGCGAATTTCAATAGCTTCACTCGTGAATAAAATCTCATGCCTTGCTGCTCTCGAATGGATGCTTCTAACTCCGTTGAATGAGTTAAATGCGTCCGCCACGTTAACAAATTGATCCGAATCCACCAGGCGCAATAGTATGGTGTTGTTGACAGATTTCGTTACACTGTTGTTCAGTCAATCTGGATGGCGTTCACGGACCCATCAAGATAAGCGTTCAGTCGTGTGGCCAACATGATCGATTCCACGGGAACACGTGAATGACCACGCACAGATTGAGGCCGCAGAACAAGGCGCTTCGTCTTCTAGGCGTGGGCATTAAACCGGATTAGACGTGGAGTGGACACGTAATTTGAGGGCACAGAAAGTATATTAACTACATCTGTCAACCTACGTGTTATAGTTTTAGCATGCGTATCGCTCGTGAACAGTATTTTGACGTGTAGTTTTCTATTCTGTTAGACGTACCTGGCCTCTCACCCGGTTGCTGCGTGACTGTCTATGGAACTTTCCGGACAGCTATTTTGTACGAATATTGCATGTATGAATGTTAATTCTTAAGCAATCCTATCATCCATGCAAATTCTCACGGTTCTGCCCGTCAAACAGTTAATTATCTTTCTTTTTAAGGCGAGCGGTAAGAAAACTCGAAATGAATGTAATGACCGTTCAAATTACTCCTTCTGTGTTGTGCGCGCTGAACTGAACCATCAGCGCGGTGACGTAAACGTACATCTGGAAAGGCAAGTTGGCTAGATTAGGCGTCCATTTGTTGCTTTCTCCAATAAATATCCCTTGTGCCATCCGCGTTCCTGACTCATAACAGAGGCATTCATGGATGGCTCTCATCTCATCAACTTTCTGAGATTTTGTGACCCAGAAGTTCCATTGTGGCCTTACCTAGTTCGCACTCAGTGGAATTACCTGTGACGACGTGCTGGGTCAGACGTTCCACCGAAGATGCGTAAGGTGTTCTTCCTGTGAGGAGCTAGCAACTGAACTATCATCTAAATAGGGACAAACAAAGTCCAAAACACGAGTCACCTCATGACTGAAGCGATGGAAAGTTTGAGCTGCATTGCTCAAGCTAAATGGCATTCGAAGAAACTCGAAAAAGCCGAAAAAAGTTAATGCTGCGGTTTTGGGAGCATCCTTTTTGACTACCGGAATTTGGTGATCAGCTTGTACTTAGTCTATCTTGCTGAGTATGGCTTTTCCATGTAAGCAAGTGGTTAAATCGTGCAAGTGCGGGATTGGGTATTTGTCAGGTATGGTTGCTTTGCTGAGCCCGCGAAAATCACCGCATGAACGTCTACCACCTGACTCCTTAAGAACCATATGCAGTGGTGGGGTCCATGGACTCTCAGAATGACGTATTATTCCCAGTTCGACCATGTGCTCGGAATCTGCCCCGGTGAGTTTTAGTTTGTTGGGGCTAACCGGCTTGACCATGCTGATGTGATGGGTGACATTAGGGGTAACTCTTAGAATATCGTTCGATGTACGAACGAGCTGCGGGAACTCAGCTAAGAGACCCAAAGGTTGCCTGTGGGCAACGGGTTGGGCGTATATGGGCACTGTCTGGAGCGGTTGCGTGCGTGCCGGGTATGCTAAGCTTAGTGCCGGAATCAGTTAATAGTCGGCGTCTCGTGTCGATCATAAAGTCGATATGCCGGAAAAAATCGATCGCGATTATGTCGAAAGGTAGCGCGGCACTTGTAAACACCCAGCGGAATGTCTGCTGAAGGCCTAGATTAAGCGTTAAAGAATGCCGTCCATATATGGTTTTACGTGTACCATTTGGAACACGGAGCTGTGGGCTGTATGGATTTGGCACTTTGTCTTTTGCCGACGGAGACACGCTAATCTGCGACCCGGTATCAAGCAAGACCGTGTCTCCGGTTTCTACATCCTTTACAAAAATGAGGCGACCAGGTGCAACGCCGGCGACGTCAGTCGCCATTACGGGCCGGCGTGGGAGTTCCCCTGCTTGGTCGGCTTGTAAGTGCACGGTTTAACGCACCTAGTGGATCGAGTGCCAAAACGTTGGTGATATTAACAGTAATCGCCTCTCTGTTGCGTTGTTGTGCGCCTGGGAGATCTGATGGGTCGACGGCGTGCAGGACGACCTAAAGGGATTCCACCAAAATCGCAAAGCAAAGCTGCGACTCCGGCCCACAATACTTATATTATAGGTTCTGACGTAGAGAGACCCCCTTCATTATGTGGCGGAATACTTTTCAACGAACATGACGCCTGTACTGTGGTAGTAATCTGGTTAAGAAGTGGTTGTAAACGCTCTACTACCTGATCAGCTATTTCCGCTGCCTCCACAAGGGGTTGTGATCTCGCGATAGACACGATTCTATGTGCTGTCTTCAGAAGTCTTTGTGTCCACAGTTTGGGAAGTAAAGATTCGTCCATGTGTGATGTGCCTAAACGTTGCTGCATTTCCAGAAGCAGGGCCGTAAGGCGTTTGTCACGCAGCTTTAGCTCCCTAAATAATTGCTGCAGACAATTATTTTCTGATGGAGAGACTCTCTTAATTACCGCTTCTTTGAGTCTCATAGCGGTTCTTTGTAGGCTTGTTTACTAGGACATCTCGCAGTCGTGTCTTAGCTTCTTTTGGTAAACGTGACACTAACTTGCTGAATTCGGCCTGGTCGGAAGGTACTCGGTTATTGCAGAATTCTGCCTCTAGTTATAGGAACCATAGGATTGGGTCGTTTCTAAGAACGGCGGGACTACCAGTGATATGGCCACAGTGAGGGTGCTCGAAGGGCTCCGAGTCGTTATCAGACAGGGGTACAACAATTAAAAGATACACGATAGTAATTGGTTAACCCGGTGGTATAAAATCAATATAACCAAATTTATACCCGAACAGAAAAAAGAACTGTTTCGAAAGTGCAAGGCAAATAGTGATACGAAATGAACTCACCAAAGACGGAAAATTGTAACGACGCGTTCAAAATTACGGAATCACCAATTGTTGGAACTTGTTCGGCTGAATAATACTCAGTCTGCACTCACTATGGAAAACCGACTGACAGGGATAAACGAGGATGCAGCGCGTTGACCCTCGTGTATTTGTATCGACATTGCAGAATACAGTGTACAGAGAAAACGCGCCAAGCTAGCAAAGCACGGAGCGAGTTGTGATTGTAGCCCCAGAACGGATATTACAAAAGGGATAGCTTGACTAAGACAAAAGTTGGTGAAAAACTAAAACCATTAAAAGTGTACAAGTTACTGCGACTATCACAAATATCATTTATTATGGTCGCTACAAGATATTTTGAAAGATCAATTTGCTGCCATATTTAGTAACAACCCGGAGGAGACTATAAGGCACATGAGGAATAGCAATAATCCAGCTATATATCGTGTCCGAATTCAGCGATACCAGCGTTAGAGGCAAACTATTATACTTGTGGGCGGATATCATCCAGTCTGAATGGAATGCCACTAACAATACTGAAGAGTGCGCAGATGTCTTAGCGAAACCGCTAGTCAACCTGATTGGACATTCCCATTCCACGGGCCGAGTTCCGAAATCATGGAAATATAACGCTATCTCGACAATATACAAAGGTGGTGATCGCACTGATATTGGCAACATCCGTCCGGTACATCTATTATCACGTGTAACTAAGGTCATGGGAGAGCATCATAGACGCAAACTGCCTACTAACGGCGGAACAGTATGGCCTTGAGAGCGATCACTCATGCATTGTCAGTTTGTTGGTCGCGAATAAATCCTTTGCGCAATCGGCAGATGAATTTCACCCAGTTGATACCACATTCTTGGGTTATACTAAGACGTTCCGCAAGGTGAATCATCACGTTCTTCTGCAAAACTGTGAGTATTTGGTTTAGGGAAACCGATACGACTCGTGGGGAACTGTCAGCACTGTTTTGTTGACCGACTAGAGTCCCGTAGGGCTCCATACTTGGCCAACTGCTATTTCTGGTCTTCGTAAGTTACTTCCTAGCAGCCAGTAGTGATTCCTTCGTTGTTATATAGGCAGTTGGCACGCGCATGATTTGAAGGTAAGTGTTGCTCTTCTTAGTTTTTGGTTCTGTAATATTATAGTAGTCAACTACAGACTAACCATATATTACTCTACCAGTGTCGTGTGGCATATACTTTAAGTACTGCCATAGCTTGCCTTCTATCACCTGGCTACAGCGACTAGCCTTAGCTGCAAAATAGTCAAACGATCCATTTGCAGCTTGTGCACCGAGTTTGTCCGCGCTTAGGACCATGGGCTACAATGCTTTGGCTGTAATACATGGTTTTATATTTCTTGTCTTGTAGTTCCTTCAGAACTATACGATGCATTCAGTGCAGCCAAGCCAGACTGCATTCAACTCAACTGCGATAACTGTAGTTCCTCTGGAAAACTATTCGCCAGTCAAGAAGGCACCACTGGCACTGCGATCGTCGCAACTGGTGGGCCAGCCCGTAATAGATCCATAATTTATAATATCGCCGCCAACGCCAGCGAGCACCACCCTATTCACGATGTAACAACACTAACTGAACGTAAGAAAAGCGATCAAATAAGACCGCATGCATCAGTTGTGGCCGGTTCCCAAGAACCTTCAAGCTCAATTGGTACTGGCATGCCTGCAGCAAAAACCAAACATTCTGCTGCTTGGTCAGACTCTATTATAGTGCAGGACCTCCCGGAATGCCTTGACTCGTCTCTCAAACTTTGCTACGAACGTGACCACTAGCTTAATCTAGCCCTCTGTGTTCAAATGCGAATCAAACTTCCATGTCTTATCTCCATTACACGTCTTGCAAGGAAGCCCGGCTCACTGCATGTCAACAAACCGAGGTTGGCACGGGTTTCCTTTGCAAGTCCCTCCAAAACTGTGTGTCTCACGTGAGTCACTCAACATTTTCACTGATGAATCATTTTCGACGTCAGTGTTTGTAAATATACGAACGAGAAAAACGCAGAGGATGTGGATTTTACGTTCAAAACTCAATTGAAGTCGGTTTATTTCTGTTTATTCACAGTATATGACCATTATTTTGTGAGCGCGGCATCAAATTAGTCGGCTATTTGCAATGTGGGGTGTTCGGACGGATTTTGTGGTGAATTGCGGACGATGGGTTTACGTTCTATTAACGGTCGTATGATCAAAGAATATGACTGGGTAATATTGCGATAACTTTTGCCAATAACTGAGGTATTCCATTTTCAGTTAGACTCTGAGGACTTGTATAATGGTCGCAAATTGTGCAATTTGTCTTTGGATTTTGTTGGTCATCCAGGTGATTTAATACTGTAACAACTTGGAGATTTGTAGTGAGATCACTTTCGACGTACCCAAGATCCAAAACTTCCGGCAACGTGAGAGTTGCCTTGCCAGTACCGCCGCCCTGATTCACATTACCTTGTCAATGCAAATTTACTGCAAACCACATCAAAGTTTGTGTGTTGGCGTTGGTATCGCAGGTTTACTCGTAGCTGTAGAATGAGTCCGCGCCATCTCTACCATTGTAGGCTACACTCACTAGGATAACAATGTTTTAACTACTACCGTTAGGAACGCCGCCCAACCAGACTGACACTTGTTTGAATCATGAAGGTCAACTGGAATTTTCGTTGACATTCGTCCTCTCGGGAGACGGTATCCCTTCATACCCGGGCAAATTTTTTTGAACGGCTTAATAATACGCCCAACAAACTTGAAGTGGAATTTTCCCATTGGGTGGGCTGAAAATCATAAGTGGAATTTGCACAAATTTAGCGGAACTTTCCACCTCACTCCGGATGCAATGATCATCAAATTCCTCAATAACTGGAACAATTGTAAGCCACCATAACTAAGCTGGTGCGTGGCGTCAGCTAGAATAACGTCGGTATATTTAGGACACAGTTTTAACGAACCTTTGGGGACGAAGAAGGCAAAACGCAAGAATTTCTCCCCTAGCAAAAAACAACACTACCCCTCTACTCTCAGTAAGTCCCGCAGCTTGACGAGCACGTCACGCGGATCCATCTTACCTTGTTTCTTAAGTAGGTTGCGTAGATCGTTGAAATTCATCGTGATTCCCAACTTGTTTTTAAAGTACGTTTTCATTTATCGCGTGCTTTTTAAACTCTCCATCATCTCTAACATATGTTGTTCTTCAGCCAACGGTAGACGTCTATTTATGGGGCAAATATTAGCCTGTCCCAACTGGAAGTCGTGTTTCAGTGCGTACGTGCACTAAATTAACGTTTGCTCGGGTATACGCAATTATACCAGACGCGAAATAAAAATACAGATAATTGTGGAGACCGCAAATATATTATACGATAATTACGGATGGTCTCGAACAGCGCTAAGCGACAACGATACGCGAAATAGCTAGGGAGACTGAAGATCCGACCGTCGAGCGCGCGAGCAAGCCGGAAGAAAGTGTATGGCGTCCTTGACGCGCATAGGCCGACAAGCACACAAACAAACAAGCGCGATCGCATGCGTCAAGCGGACGGCAAGCAAAAATCCTTAAGGTCCTATGTACAATGTGAGCTAAGATTTTAGGAAGGATTTTACACATCGTACAGCAGACAGACCGGGGTATCTCCAGGTCACTACAGTGTGAATGCATCACATTTGTTTTCTCGATACGATATCCACCACAGCGATAGTGCACTACCCACGAGGCCTTGCAACGGTAATCAGCGAATCTAAAATGTAACATAATAACGCCATAACAATATATTACCGTTTGCCAGCTACGGTCCTACATGTACAGTGTACACATTTATACACTACATTTCCGTACGGACAGCCTGGCGGCAATTCTATTTCCCGGTGTTTCTTGGCACTTGCCGCCGTCTAAGAGCTGTTTATGAAGAAACTAGTGCAGTCCATGTGTTCTCCAAAGCTGAAGTACTTCTCTTGGAATATTCTCTGGAACACGTCTTCATTGTTCACCGCCATGCTGAATCAACGTACGGAAGTGATTTACATGTAATGGACCATTTAAACACAACCTAGAAGCTATGAAGGTCGGTTACATGAAATACACGGTTTTTCTTATATCATTTGGGAAATTCGTTTATACCATTTTACTAAAACTTTCCCAAACCATTGCTTCATCGGAGTTTACAACATATTTATGTATGAAAGGATACCGACGCTCCGTCTCCTCTGGCTGCTCCCATGCGGTTGTGCTGAAGGTTCTCTCACGTCCATCTCCTTTGCCCCCTTATTCCTTGCGTTGAATTCCGCTTGTGTACGGTGAGTAAATAAATAAATAAAGTTTGTTTGCAGATTCACCGTCTTCTCACTGTGACTTCCGATCCGTGTTAATATAAGGCTGGGGAAACTTTCGGTGTACGAATCACGGAGCTAGCATCACGAAACTGGCGAGCCCGACGTGACTCGAACACGCGAACTTCTGGCCTGCCCGTGGTGATGTGTAAAATAGTTCCAAAGTTCATAGTTGAAAATTGTACTTAGGGCATTAAGAAAGTTCGCATGAGGCATGTTGTCCTATTGTTTGTCAGCATGCCATGTGACTACGGTGTGAGCCCGAGCGCACACGTGTGTCAGACACTTCCGGTTCAATCACCCGTCGACGGCTGATCTTTTAGTATCTCTAGCTAACTTACGTGTCGGTGCCATTTCTAGCACTATAAAAGACCCTTTGTATATTTCGAGTAATAAATATTCGATCTCTTCTCTCAACGGCCCTTTGTATTTCGCGTCTAGTTAGTTCTTACTTGGGGAAAACGACTTAGTGTGCTGTGCGCTTATATGTTGAACCCGGCGTGACAATCAATTTTCTTCCAAAATTTTTGCTTCCGTGCACTATTAATTTATGAGCCTGCTGAGATACTTTTTCACAGGTATATTTTTGTATAATTGAGTTACTATTTTTATATAGTTCGCACACATTCGTTTTTAACCAGATTCAGTATCCATTCTGCTATAATGAGTGCCCAGTCTTACGTTTTGCCAAACGCTGCGGTCAGTGCACTAGCCGTACCATTTGCACTATTTCGACAGAACAATCCTAAATCGTGGTTCGCTCAGTTAGAAACCACATTCGCGTTGAGACAAATTAGTTCAGAGCCAACCCGTTTCCACCAGATAGTTGTGGTACTATCACCTCGCGTCATTGATGGGTTGAACGATATCTTAAAGTTACCGTACGAGCAGCTCAAATTAGTCGTAATTAAGCGCGTTGGTTTGTCAGACCGCTAACGTATTTCTTAACTACTGAATGCGACTGAGCTCGGTGACCGTAAACCATCACAGCTCTTCCTCCATATGCAACGGTTGGAAGGAACGACATATGTAGAGGAGATTCTGCTTAAAGAGGTGTAGCTCCGACTTTTGCCTAAGGATATGTAAAGCATCCTTAACTCAAATCTGATGACGGATTTGTCAACCTTGGCCGATATTATCGACCGGATTGGGAAAACATACCTGATCACTGTTTTTAACTCGCTTCGAGTGGTCAGGGCGCTATTGCCACTTTGACCGCTCAAGTAGCTAGCCTAACTGAGTAATTTCAGGCTTCAAAGACGCAGAGTTCGAGGTCACGCTTGACTACCCTCAATCGACGACATAATGGCCGCTCAGGGCCGCGTACACCTAATCAGCCGCCACCGAACGTTAATCTCGGTCGCTGCTGGTGACACCAGCAATTTGGCACGAACGTCCGACGATGCCGACAGCCTTTCACTTCCGGTCCAGTCAGCAAAGAGGGCAGCGAAATCCTCATGGCTACCGAAGTAGTTCGTCAGCTTGGTCGTCTGTTCATCCTGAAAGATCACGAATCGGGAATCCGCTATCTTATTGACGCAGGTGCTGATGTCAGCGTAATCCCAACTGAAACGGACGATCTGAACAGATCAGTCACACCTAATCTTGGTGCGCCAATGGAAGCACAATTAAAGTGTTAGGTCAGTGCTCTCGCTAACTCAACTTAGGTCTTCGTAGGCCCTCCGCTGGAGTTTCATGATCGCCGACGTCGAAATGTTGATAATCGGCACCGATCTTCTCAAGCACTTCGACATTTTGGTAGACTCCAGACGACGCCGTCTAGTCGATCAAACGACAAAACTTACCATTACCGGGTTTTTGACCGATAAGTTATCAATCAGTCAAGTGTATAAAAGCCCCACGAAGTTAACTTCTTTTAATTTCTTAGCCGACAAGTGTCCGACTGCTTTTCGACAGTTTTCATCTCTACCTGCCGTCACAGGCTCCATGTGGCCTGCCGGAGTTCGACGAAGCTCGCACCTTGACACCAGACAAACTGAAAATAACCCGCGCTGAGTTTGAGCACATGCTCAAACTCGGAGTAATCCGTCCGTCCAGTAGCCCCTGGGCCTCAGCACCCCACATGGTCCATGAAGCGTCGGGCGATTGGCGCCCTTGTGGAGATTATCGTTCACTCAACACCGCCAAGGTACCTGACAGGTACCCAATCCTGTATGCACAGGACTTCACGGAACCCATGTGTTCTCAAAAATCGATATATTACGCGCCTACCACCAAATCCTGGTTGCGGAAGACGAAGTTACGAAGACAACCGTCATCACATCATTGGGTTTATTCAAATTTCTACGTATGCCGTTGCATGTAAGAAACGCTGCACAAACGTTTCAACGTTTCATCGACGACATCCTACGAGGTTTAGATCTTGTCCACCCCTATATTGACGACTTATTAGTTGCAAGCGCCTTTGAAGAAGAACAAAAGACTCATTTGCGACGGCTCTTCGACAGATTAGCAAATTATGAGATAACTAATTATGCGGATAAATGCGTTTATGACGAGTCTGCAATAGAATTCCAAGGACGCCACGTTGACCAACACGGTATTCGACCGCTGATCGATAATGTAGGAGCAATGCGCGATTTTCCCCGCCCTGCAACTCTCGCCGCCGTCCGTCGATTTAACGAGATGGTTTACTATTACAAACAGTTTATTCCTCCTTGTACTCAGCTTACGCAGCTTTTAACCGATTTACTCCCTGGCCGTGTCAACTGAAACGTACAGTTATCAGCGACAGCAATCAAATCGTTCGATCGAATTAAGGATACGTTAACTACTGCCGTCATGTTACATTATTTCAACTCAGTCGCGAAACAAAGTATGGCTGCTGACGCGTCACACAACGCGGTCGGCGCTGTGCTTTAACGGTTCGTCGATGGATTCTGGAAACCTCTCGCCTCCTTTTCCAGACGTCTACTTCCGGCCGAAACGAGGTATGGCACGTTCGGTCGTGAGTTGCTAACAATCTACTCGGTTGTTCGTCATTTCTGAAATGTCCTCGAAGGAAACCAGTTTGTGATTTTCACCGAACATAAACCGTTAGATTTTGTTTTCCACAGTAGGTCCGATAGACATTCGTCACGCTAAGTTCGACATTTAAACTTTGTATCTCAATCCACGTCAGATATACGCCACGTTTCTCGCAACAATAACGTTATAGCTGATGCTTTATCCCGAGTGTTGGCAGTAGTTGATCATGACTCAATCAAATTGAACGCTATGGCCAACGCGCAGCGTTCGGAATCCGATTTCAGCGCTTCCTACCAACAAACTGCTCTACGTCTGATGGATCAGCCTTTGACAGCATATGCAGGCACGATGCTTTGCGATATTTCCGCTGGAAATCCGCGTCCAGCGGTTCCTAATCTTTTTTGACGACGTGTGTTTGACACACTACAAAAGATCGCCAATCCTGGCATCCGGATTACGGCCAAGCCCAATGCAGATGGGTACACTTAAGTTCACAGGACGTGGCGGCAAGCTGCCTCATAGTCCAGTTTCTCGCAATGGTAGGCAACAGCTTTCCGCGCTTCGATTGTGAAGATCTCAAAACAGGCTACTCCTGTTTAATATGCGAAAAGACATCAGAAACTGGGCGCACGCTTGTTTAGCTTGCAAACAGGCTGAAATACATCGTAATATATCAGCCCCGATAGGCCGATACCCGAATATCTCTTCTCAGTCGAGTTCTTCCTTATCCACCAGCCAACCCATGCTCGCTGACACTCCCACCAGCAGTGTGGGTACCTTCCCACAAAGTCTC
>JTDE01005779.1:15617-45442 GCA_014338405.1 Paragonimus skrjabini miyazakii
ACGGGCATCCGGGACCTACGTGGTGACGCCAATATCGTTGCTGATACATTATCGCGACCTGATGTCAACTCAGTCCAATCACCTCCTTCCTTCGATCTGTCTCAAATGGTCATAGCCCAGCAGTGCAGTGAGGAGATGAAGGACGTTTCCGGACGCGACCGATTAAAACCAGCCTACACAGAGAAGGATGTTGACCCACCTGACACGATGCTGACTGAAAGCATCCCCTCCCCACCCCCGACAGTATCACATCCAGCTGCAGCCCAGCCCCCTTGTACTCGTGAACAACGCACCACACGTAGAGGGCGATCTGTACACTGGCCGGAACACCAAACAGATTACAGTACGTGATGTGACTATCAAGTTTTTGGATGTTCTCTCTTCACTAAGGTTCTTTCACCGGTTTTTCAACCCAAAAACTCTCTGGTGGGGGAGTTCTGTAACGTTTTACACGCTATTTTCTATTTCAAAATTCTGATTGCTATTCACACTTTTCACTTTCCTCAACTTCACGTATGCAGCCAACGTTTAAACCAACTTAATCGAACCAATCGATAATCAGCAAATACAACTCACTAACTTCTCGGTTCGCGAGCCTTGCGTTCTCCCTGCGTTCGGGTCGCTGGTGCACGGAATTTTGGAGAGTTAGAAGTTAATGGGATCAACCAACTATTGCGGCAAAGTTCCTTATTTATCTATCGTTGGAATTACCTCAGTTGTTGACCTCCAAGATTAATTAGGAACGACACGACGGATTGTATCTGTTGGATACTGCATTTGATGTAGTGAAATTCTAAGTCAAAGCACTTTAACGAACTAGTGTGAGTTGATCGTTTCCGTTTTTATCACCTTTTTGATCTCGAGTTCATACCTGAATTTTGTATAGTGTTTAGATCCACTACACACGTTTTCGCGCAATCATCCAGGTCCTGCGCTGAAATCTGCTCAATTCTTTGCCCGATTTTAGTACTTCCCATCCTCTTTCGCCAAAACTGAACTATTTCAACATTTTTCCGAATGAAATTACATCAAATAACGGCGAAATTCTTCCAAGGTGAATGTGCACGTATTTTTCCGCGTGACCTTGAAATGATTGAAACATCGTCTTTACCTAACCTTGTAGAAAGTAAATTAATGTAACGTCTCATTTTTTGAACGGAATCCGTCGAACAGACGAACTTCCTTCTTTCATAATGTGTGAATCGAACATTGCAACCTCTGACTATTTTCCCTCTGTTTAAGTCTTCTTCGGTCAACTGATTTCATGTTTGCCTTGTTATACGCCCATTTGTTGCTTTGTACCGCATGTAATTATCTGTCATGATCGCGCAAATCCGAGCGTCTTTCTCACAAATGCGTTGAGAAATTTATTATTATTATTATTATTATTATTATTATTATTTTTATTATTATTATTATTAATCCACCAAATTTAAACGTCCCGAGACCAACGATTCGCCTGACCACAAACATATGCAACAGTTACGTAATGACGGAGCGATAAAGCGCGTGAGACCAGGATACACATAAACTAAGGTCCAGCAGTGGGGAGTAGGGGGTAAATAAACCACGCGAAAACAGGCTTCGACGAGTAAACGATACCACAATTTAGTGACACACTGAGAATGGCATTCACAGAAGGAATGCTTTGTCGCTCGCGTTATTCGAATGGTCGTGTTGTGACATACAGGTCGGGTATTCCTACTGGGATTATCCGTTTACTCGTAGACCAACTTTTGGTCAACGTGGCGATACAAATGGACAACGTTCTTCCAAATTAGGGGCTCCAACAACAGCCTTGCAAAAGTAAACAACACAAACCAGCATGAGCCAAAGGCCCAGTAAGCCATGCACACGGCTTACGCAAACGAAAACTAAAACAGCGTCGACAAAACAGCAGCGCACTCTGTTGAGCAATTCAAATTCAATCCGTGCACGCTCACCTGCTTCAACTGCACCTTAAGGTATGTGCCCTTGAAAGGAAGGCTCGCAATCACTACCAAAAAGATTTTGGATGTAAAAATAAGAACGACAAACGAGAAATAGAGGAATAGAAACATGGATCTTGTCCTCCGTCTTTTAATCAAATACATAACAGTCTTCAAACACCCAGCGCAAGCAGCCACTTCAACACTGTGTTGAAAGTTTAAGAGGAGGGTTTGTTTTCCTTCATGGGCAACCGTGATGGCTACCAAATAAGTGGCTAGGCGTTCAGGCTATCAGCCCCCACATAACACGACAAGTTCCCACTTACGAACGATAATTACGAGTTTCACCCCTATTGAAAGGATGTGGTCAAAAGTGCAGTGCGTGAGTAAAAGAAGTTTGTTCCGTAGGAAATTTACTTTCAGATATTAAGACAAACTTCGTAAATAAAATTAATACAAGGTAAAAAAAGGGATAACAATGATGGCGTATGAGGATGGAAACCTGTCTGACTGAAATATGTGAGGAGGAGGCTAACTCATCATCAACTAACTCATCAGGCTTCCTGTTGAACCCTGTCACACTGTTGGAGGATACTCCACACCGTTGAGGCATGTTCCGGCTATAGGTAACCTGATGTACGGAGGAATTAGTGATTCGATGAGTGATACGTGTTTGCGGAGCCGATAGCCCACGTTCTCCAGGTTGGTACGTTTTTATGCTGGTATCACGTGGGCGTAAGCTTCTCTGAAATGCAGTTGTGGGAGATGGTTCAGCACCGCCAACTCTAAATGCAGAATCCATGCAGGGACAGTAAGGCTTAAGGGAAAACAAAACTTTATTATTCACCTATTACTTCTAACAAGCAGATAAACGTCTAAAAAGGCCTCAAATTTCATCTCAGAACGAGTAGTAACGATGGTTGGTGGAAAGTTATTTCACCTGCCGACAACCTATGACAAAAAATATTTCGCTTAACAAGTGACTAAGGGTCTTCTTTTAAAGAATATTTCACTGTGGCCTCTCAGCTCATTTGAACCTGCGAGAGTAAAGAGGTTCCAGGTCAACCCTTCAGAAAAAAAGAAAAAGGTAAGAATGCGGCCCCTTCGAAGCCTTCCATGTTCCAGAGGATAAACATTAAGAATTTCGACCCAACACTTGTATACGACGTTTTAAAGATCTTTTGCGGTCTTATGTGCAGCTCGCTGTACGCGCTTAAGAGCAGTTAGGCCCACTTTAAGGCCAGAATAAACAACGGAATTAACGTGTTCAGGCAGTGATTGGACAGAAACCCTGGAAAGACTTTGAACTTTCTTTTTGCCTCGGCGAAACTTCCGTTTCATCAACCTCAGCTCAGCGAATCCCTTTTGGCTGCTTTTTGTTATAAAGTGCCAGGGACAAACTGGGTGATGGCCATATTCCCAGGTCTTTCTTAAGACCTACCTTGTCCACACGTACTTCTGCTTGTGCATGGTCTGTTTTGAAAACTGTCAGAATCCCCATCAAGAGATGCGTGTGCATATTTGTCATCGTTGGGGGGAAAACACTCCATTAACAATTACACAACTGCATCAAGGGCGACTTGCAGAGTGTTGAGATTTTGGGAGTTTCATATTCTCAGCCCATCCACATACAGAACAGTTTGACCGGAAATTCTCTCCGGTTACTCACTGATAACAATAAAGAAACTAACAATGAATCAATGCAAGATCCCTTTGGTACACCCGCTGATATAAGTGCGAAAGAGAGGGAATCAAAGCTGGCTTCAACACGACAGATTCTATCGTCAAGAAACGAAGCTGTTCGGCGGTGAACACCACCTCCAATGTCGAACGCCCTCATTTTCTGTGAAAGTGAGCCGCGTAGCAACCGGTCAAATGCTTCAGCGAAGTCGAGTAAAATAGCGTCTGAAATAGGATGATGATCACTAGTGTCCGTAAGGTTGTCCGCTATAAACAGAATATTTTAAGATACAGAGATGAAAGTAGTTTCTGAAGGGTGCTTCAACATATCTCGTTCAAGGAGGGGCTTTGAAACTTTGCGCGGAATACTCCTTAGACCGACTAGTCAACAAATAATGAGAGGGTGCCGAACACCCAGTATATAGTTAGATATGGTGGTAGGTTCTTCCTATTTCCTCAGAAGGATGTCAGCAGAAAGGGTAGACTTCAGAAAGCCATAAAGTGTTTGGGTTAGTAAGGAAGAAGCTTCCGCCAGTATTCGTAGAGGAATGTAGTCCGAACCCATTTAATTAGGGGGTTAGATTCAAACAGCAAGCACCGAACGTCGTGCATTGAGAATTCTGTGTGTGAAAGTGATTGTTTAAGTACTCGTGTAAACAGACACTGGGAAGAAGGTGACGAGCCACGGTTGTAAACGGCAGTGTACTGATCCTTGAATAATCTGACGATGATGTCGGTTTCGGAAGTGATTTCGTCGTTCGCCTGCCGCAAGAACGGGGCTGAATGTGGGTTCTTACGAATTTGTCGCGTTTATTTCGTGAGGAAGTTTTTGTTCGGATTTGCTATTTTGGGCACTTTTGACTGCTGATGAGGACGAAAGCGACAGACTTCCGATTTGCACCGAGTGTCCAAGCCTCCTGTTGCATAACTAACGACGAAGCTGAGTGAGAGCTATATAGAGTATATTGATGATATTGTGCCCAAGTTGCTTGTAGGGCGTTAACGTCGCCCACGACAAGTAAATGGGGGGAATGCTGATTTGGAATAAATTCATTCAACTGAGACAGAACAGCCTGCTGGTCCTAGGGCAGGCCTGAAGTTAAGGAGTGAAAACCGCATAATAAAGCTTTTTGTGGCCACGGGGTTTCATTCGCAATCACACAACGTCGTGTGCAGGAGAAAAGATGCTGCAGCTGCATACAAAAAGAGGAAGTAACTGGAGACCAAAGTAGATAGCGACCCCTCCTCTGCTCCCCCTCGTGTCGTTACCTTGGTAAACAGAATAGTAAGTGATAAATATTCAACTCTGACTGACCACTGGCATGAACCACGTTTCCGTGAGAGTCATAATATCGTACATCATCTCTCTTATTTCCGGAATCATACTCATCAAACTAAGACCGTTGGTAAATATACAACTTAGGGCTATTTCATCAGTGTCCCGAAAAGGACAACATGAAAACGCTGAAAAAGATAGGCATGCTTCCAATAGGATTGGGAGGAGTAGTTACTGACGGAAAGTAAACATTGTCGGGTCCCTTTTGCCAACTCTTACTTTGAAGCGTTTGCAATCACTCGCGGCCCGGTGCCTTCCTTTGCACACAGTGACAACCTCCGCGTAAGTACAGCGGGTCTGATGACGTCAGTGTGGTTAAACGTTTGCATGGCAAATTTGGGCGCCACACTGGGTGTCCCTCAATGCTAAAATTCTCCGCAGCTGTAGCACGGGTACTTTTTTCCCGTTTGTGAACTTACTGAGGTTATTTGGCGACCACCGCCTGTTCGAGCATTATCTGGTAACATCACTTTTTGCAAGATTCCTACCGAACAAGCATGTTTTTGGTTAATACATCGTTTCGGTTTAGCTTGTGCTGCGACCTGCCTGACGTTAAAATGAGTTCAACCATGTGTTTATCTTGCACAATGGCTGACTCATTAACACTTTCATTTTCTAAACATAGGGGTGCCTGCTTGTTGACGTTTGCTGTGCCTTTCGGAGGGCCCCTGATCACACTGTGGTCTGAGGGTACCAGGTGCCGGCAACTCTATCGCCAGCTCATGAACAAAACTCACAGGCTCACACACCATAAGGCACCCATTATGCTTTTATGGAGTGATGGCTTCGATGACCGCTGCCTCCTTATCTGACACTTCAAACGACCTAGCTTCTGAGAGGTTATCCAAGTCGCTATTACCAGTAACTGCAGAGTACTGTATGTCAGAAACCCTGAAACACCGCAGTGTGGTCTCGGGAGTAAGAATGGGATTTCTGCCATACACTGAAGCTCCAATTGCCGTCCTTTAGTGGACCTATTTCGGGACAAGCTTTCGGCCTTAGGAAGGTAACGTTTTAGGTCACTTCTTCCAAGATAATTTGATCTGGACTGTGCACCTGAGCGCGGGTTACTATAATTCCGTTGATATCCTTATTCTTTTAAGCTCTCAGTAAGTCAGGGTGCATGATGTAACTGCTAGAATTGAGTGTCAGGGTTGCAAGCACGTACCTAGCCGACTTCGAACGGTCGCTTTTTGTTAAGAGGTTCCCTATACTATAAAAGGAGTATCGAGTTCACCTTTTTAAAGAACCGTTATTAACCTCTAATCGAATGTTCCGAAAGTTTTGTGCTCCCTAGCAGTTACCAGTGGTGGATTTGTGACGCAAATCTCACTGACACTGACCAGCGTCTATTAATGCTGAATGACTACAAATGCCAATGCCTTATGCAACCAACTGGCTGTACATGGTGTGCCTCCGATGAGTTGGTGAGTCGTATCTCAGCGTCAATCATCAGGTTCCGGAGGTTGCTGAGAAGGGATAAATTCCCACAACATAAAGTAGGAAATATACTTCCAAACGTACTACATATAGGTGAATTTAAGATCGTTTTACTCTAATGTCGAGTACTGACCAGCTAGTCGTCCATTGAATGTGATGTAGAACCACTCGTGGTAAGAACTTTGCTCTATCCCGCGAACAGTATTAGTAGGGCAGCCGAAACAGCCGCATAGGCGGACAACAGACGTACCGTTCACTACACGTGGGTCTTAGGCGAAAAGTATCGATAAACAGTCCTTAAAACCAAAAGATAATTTTGAAAAATGAGGGTGAAAACATGCCACAAAGAAAAGCAGCTCACGATAAAACCACAAACCAAAGCTTAAATGGAAGTACGCTAGTTGACTAAAGTCGGTTGTCACTTTGCCTGACATGAATATGGAAACCAATACTGAATCTTTGGTAAAACCGGAATAAGCGACAGATTCAGACTGAGTGCGTAGTATCCCAAGTTGTGTTGTCCTTATGGATGGAGCACATCTCGTCCCCTCAACTGAAGATTGTTACACCGGGTTTGAAAATTTTCACCGAGCTTGATCGACTAGGGTTATCCTTTCAAGGATCTTGGAGGTCTCTACCAAGTACATACTAGCCCACTTTCACGCAAGAGTAAAAAGAGCAATTTGTCTTAGTCTTTCGTAATAGGTGTTACCTAGTATGCTTTTCAGCAGCCTTGTAAAACGTCTTTAAACTTCTTCAAGTGGTTTCGTACCTCCTTACCGTATTCCAGCTGCCGCATTGTACACGGCACTCCAGAGATGACCTAACACACGCTTTATAACACACCCCAGTTTCCTTAAATTTTTCACAACGTATGCTGAGTTGTGTTCTCTTTTACATTAAATCTGATGGTGAAAAGTCAGTTCGGTTCGATTCAAAGGACTTCTATCGGGTGCAAACGGTGTAATAAAAATCTACCGGATTCACCTATTATCAAAACCCCGATACAATGGAGGATCCAACACGAAGCCAATCCAAACGTCGCGTTAAAAATACTGCATTAGGATTGGACAGACAGTCTCAATGTTACGCCTCCGGTTATTTGCCAATTTCTTTGTTTTGTAATGCATCAATTAACATACAGCTTGTGGCACTGCGTGTATCAGTACGATCGGCCAGTGAGAGACTGTGAGATACTGTTGTACATCCATAAACTTGGCCTTTTATCTCATGAATATGTACTGCTTTCTGAAATCAGTACGAAGTCTTCTCCTTATTACTCGCGCGGGAGATTTCAATCCCAGTATGGTTTCTTGAATTATTCGAAGTCCTTAATTTCGAGTGTTAAAGATGTCCATTTCTTGCACTTGTGATTCTCAGCGGTCCCACCGTTCCACGGTAAATGGAGAAGAAATATGCCTCACTTCGGTTTGGTTAAGGGAATACAACCGACGCAGCCACGTGCGGTTGTAAGGCCGTTAGTTCATGTGGCACGCTAATTGGATGTATACGGCTTGGGTGCCAAAGCTACTGTTACTTATTTACCTCAGTTTGGCTCATGGGTGTCGGAACATGGTAAATGTCCAAACGGAAAATTAGTGACTATAGTGAAAAGAGGGATTAGATGGGGAAAACGAACAGAAGATAAAACCGAAACGAGCATTCAAGCTACCGATACGAAATAATTGACACACGTGAACAAACCAACGTGTTCATCTGAATGGAGAAAAAACGCTCCGCTGGCACAGAACCGCCTCAAGTCATTTCCGGGATCGCTACCAACCAACACTTATCAAGCCGGCACTTGAAGTCGGCTATCGTGGTGGCTGCCACTACCGCGGAAGTGCTTATTCCAGGAGTTTACTTTCCAGCGTGAGAACGACTGTGATTGTTCCTTACCAAGTTTCATCTCGTGCTCCCGTAGACGCCTAATACCCACTGAGAACTAAAAGATGCCCTCCAGCGTCCAAGAACTAGTAGTTATGGTTAATCCCAGAAGGTTCGTAGATCGGCAGAGTAGACGGAAAGTACCATCAGAAGAGGTAGTCACTGTAGAGGAAAAGAAGGTTTACACAGAACTGCCTTTTAAAGATGATTATCTCGTGTACCAAACAACACAACGGTTGAGGAATTCGACTAAGCGAACTTTCAATCCAGCTGAACTCCATGTAATCGCTCGGACTCAGAAGTTACCAATGCATTCAGCCAAAGGGGATCAGCCTATTGGTGCCATTTCACATTGTATTTGCCAATTTGTTTCTAACTGGGAAGAAAGTTACGTAGGCAGAACTGAGAGATGCTTGAGCTCCAGAATGAAAGAACACTTACCCAAATGGGTGCAGATCTCCGTGTTACCGGGGAACGGCAGTGTTGTTGATACACGTAAGCAGCTAGTTTCCTCAATTGCTAGACACGTCCTGACCACTGATCACGTTATCGATCCATCCTGTGCGTTCAGAGTCCTGTTACGTCACTTCAACCCAGGATTCTTACGGTTTGCCGGAGCAGTCGCAATCAACCGACTCATGCCAGCCGTCTGTGTTCAGAAACAACTGTTCGTGAATTCGCCCCATCCCAGGACTTAGTGACCTATCTTAACCCGCTTATTGCTTATCCACTCCTCTAGTTTTTTGCTATTAAAAAACGCACCCGTGTTATTGTGAGGTTGGCACTGGCGGGTCAATAAGAAATGCCTGTGTCCACCAGTTGTCGTGTTCTAACTGCTTTGTTCAAACTGCTCAAGGGAACCGATTGTTTCAAAATATGGCTTTCGCAGGAATTAGCTTGAGAGTTGTTCCATAGGGAAAACGGTCATTTTGGCGCGAATCCCTGTCTGCAAACATTTTAAAATTGAATGTTCAGACAGAGTATCGACAGTCCATCAATTGTAAACAAACGGTGCTAATGATAAAAGTGGAATACACTGAATAAATGTCAAATGTACTAGTTTGATTACGGAAATATTTTGCACCATTTTCACGAACATAACCTATTACTGGCGTTATCCCCTTTATCAAGTCTTATAAATGCGCCCATTGTAATTTTCGAGATGAAGTGCGTCATCCTGTAGCCTGACAGTGGTTTATTTTGCAGCTTTTTAAAGATGTCGTCGAAGTGAAAATATACGACCATACATTGCTGGCATTGCATTTCTACGGGAATACTAACATATTTGGATAGTGAAGCGTGTATGACAACTTTTCCAGCTTCCTTATCTAAACGACATCCGCCCTATTTCTTTTTGTTTGCAAAGGTTTCAGGTGGATACTGGTTGACGAAACGTCGCCCTTAGAAGAGGTTGGAAATGACGTTATCATATGGTTGTTTCCATCTTTTATGTATATGGTATGAGAATCTTCAACGGTTAATGCTGTTCAATCTACTACATTGTTTCCAACTATACTGAATTTGCGTGACGTTCACACGAAACAGTTTACGTAACTAGATGAACTCAAGCCGCCCGCCGACCACTAGGAGGCAAATCTCTCAGCCAGACACAACGTTATGTTTATAACGCTACTTATCTATCCGATGCATAAAAATATTCCAATTAATATGACAATCGACGGAGTCAGAGTGGTGATTGACATGTGAGTCAAACGCTTCAAATACAAGTTTTTCATCACGTTCTGCAAATGTTCGTACTCCATGTTGTTCATGGTAAAATTCACTTGGAGGGAGCAGCTAGTAATGTGAACACATACTGCATACCCAGACGATCTTACTCTCGGGTTACATCAAAATCAGTAATGTATGATAATGGATTCAAGCATATTATACTATATACTATTAATCTGTGCGACATAAAGTGAGGAAAAATTTGTCAGCGTTCAGCCACTTTCTAACTTGCATAAAAGCAAATGAATTACTCGAAGCTGTATAATAAATCTGACGGCACCTTTATTCGTACCCTCTTCTACAACTTCAGCAGTCACATGTATAAGCGCATTGTAGATATGAGCGACCTTGATAACTGATGGCCAATAGTTACACCAACCCTAGACTTCGTTGACAGCTGCCAGTATGATTGCCGATTTTTAACCTCGTCGATACTGAATCTTTAGGACATCCATTTCCAATGTCACTGAAAGTGAATATAACTGCAACACAGATGAAAGGTAAGTGGTCTGTTGACCCTTGTGTTGCACTACTGCAGCCACAACTTACCCGGTGGACGTAACACTCAGAGCTCTGTTTCTCACGA
This sequence comes from Paragonimus skrjabini miyazakii, assembly GCA_014338405.1. Classification (NCBI taxonomy): domain Eukaryota; kingdom Metazoa; phylum Platyhelminthes; class Trematoda; order Plagiorchiida; family Troglotrematidae; genus Paragonimus; species Paragonimus skrjabini miyazakii. The sequence goes on from JTDE01005779.1 coordinate 26,206, forward strand.
TTGTTGTCACCAACGTCGGATGACGATCCACACGGAGAACGTCTGAGAATGCAGTATGCGTTCATACTAGTAAATACGCCGTCCGACTGACTACAACTAGGAAGAACACCTGAGGATGTAGCATGCGATCACACGACGCACACCATTTTCAGGTATAGATCATATTTCTTATTGCAACCTAACTATTATACGCGATAAAGTCTATACATTTGTCCCAAAATATGCATTTTAATATTTAAGGAAAAATTTGAAAAATTTCATTAATATGTATTTCCTTGGTTAAGCCACAACGAGTTAAAAGCCAAAAGTGTTATCGGTTTCGCAACGTTTCGACTCTCTCGGAAAGCCTTTATCAAGCGATTTAAATCAGAAAATTTACAATGTCAGTGATTTTTAACTCGCTTTGGCTTGATAGGTAAATTGCTCAATAATGAGCATTAGCACACCATACAATATATTTTCCCATATCCGTTCTGTTCACGGTTCAGAAGCACTAACTTTGAAAAATTTCCTTTCGCGCCTAAATGACCGTTTTCTACTTGTTTCGGCTCTGAAGCACCATACCGGCGAACTACATAATTGCCATTATGCACATTCACAGCTCTCTGAAAACGACGTACGGGTGCCCACTACAGACGGTTGTTATCGAGAAAGACCTAGAAACCACTGTTTCGCACACTTTCTCGAGCTCTGCAAGTGCTAAAACAAATACAAAAAAGGCCAGCTTTTTTAAGCTGCTTTATATCAGTTTTGTTCGACCGCACCTGCAGAATGAAACTTTGATCTGGCCAACACATATACACAACGACAAGCTGTTCCCAAAGACTGTGCAACTTCAAGCCACTAGGGCAGTCCGGGGTCTTAAAACTAGGCCGCATGAGAAAGGGCTGAAATATTTGAACCTGTACACTTTAGAGTACCGTCGACTTGGAGCTGACCTGTTATTAATCTTTTCGGTATTGAAGTCCCCGGATCAATCTTGCCGGCCGATGCACAACAGGGGAAATAACATAACACTGAGAAGTCACACCATAAAACTGAAGGTTCAACGTAGCGGACTAGATTACAGAGTGAGCTTTATCTCGATGCACGTTTGCAAGGCTTGGAACGTTCTATTAGACCATGTTGGTTCTGCTAGCTCTTTAGCCATTTTCAAGGCCCGCTCTGACAACATCTATTGCACTAGTTCGGATACTACGCCTTTTTCCCCATTCAGCCAATTGCTGAGGACCTTGAGAATCTACGCATCGTGATATGGGATTCCCAAAAGCTCCAGCTTCCAACTCCCGTCTACAACCTATTGAACCCTTTGAATATGTGCTGTAACGTGCGATCAAAACCAGCAAGAGCGCACAAAATGAAATTGAACTATGTAACGGAATGTGCTGCTGTGTTGTTGGCATCGTTTTCGTTTCTGTAAGTCGTATGTACGGCTTACTGGGCCCCCGGATCATGATCATTTGTGTTGTTTCCTTTTACAAGTCTGTTGTTGGCGCCCCTACTTCGGAAGAACGCTGTTCCTTTGTGTCCCCACTTTGCCCCAAAGTTGGTTTTCGAGTGTATCGGACAAACAAAGCAGGAACGACCGGCTTCTATGTTATAGTGCAGACGCACCTCCCAGAGATTTCCCCGTTATCCGATGTAAACATCGTCAGTAAAATGATGACACAAATCGGCGTGGGCGGAGGAGAACGGGAAGTTCAAAAATCTGGCAAACGATTGGGTAATCTCCAGCGCATGACTTCGCTGATTGCCCGGAAATGTCCCAAAGTTGACAATATCGCGAACCGTTCGGTCAATGCGGGGTTTTGAGCGTCCATTCATCGGGAAAATTTCCGTCGCATAACAGATATTCGTGGGAGTGAGAAAGAGGACGCAATATCACGTTTTAAATGGGAAAAGATGGAGTAATCACATATAATTTGACGAATGATGTATATGAAATATTTTGTTTACAATAAACTTTACGCGATTTTGATATGTTCATGTTCTTTTCAATGAAGTATATAACAATGGCAAACAGTTGGGAAGCCAGCGCCTACTTCTGGATTGACTATCACATGATAATCACAACTCCGCAAAGAAGATTCAACGTCCAGTTACTTCATAGGGTCGATGTTTCAGTTGAAATCCGTATGTTACAACGCACTAAGGTTGTTAGGTGGCTAACAAGGAAGATGTGAGGCAGGAGATCCAGTACAAAACGTGAACTGAGGCTTTGGTGAGAATATTTAGGGTAAACTGGATGAGTATTTTTTCACGCTTTTCTGTGGAGTTTTGCATGCTGCCAGTATACTTTTTCATGTCTGCCACCAGTAATTATAACCCGAAGGTTTGCCAGGACGAATAGGTTATTACAAGTGGGCAGATGTATATGGGAAAAATGTACATGTGAATTATAAAGCTGTCCTTATCATTCTATGTGTGTGTTCTAGGCATAAATTTATGCATGGTCATTCAGCTGAACTTGCCATAAGCTTTGGATTTTATTTTCCAGCATTCTGGGTAAACCGCGCAAAATAACGCATACGGATAAAATGATATTGGTTTTCCAACGGCCTCGGCAGTATGCAATGAACCACATGGTAGCTTGAGTGTCAGCAGTCGGTAGAGACGCGATGAACAGTTCACGTTAGATGTTTTAAACCAGAACCCAACAGTAGGGACTGGTATGTAGGTCGTATTTTGCTGACGGCTAGAAGTTTTCCAGGACGCATTCGAAAAAGGCACCAGAAGATGCATAGAATTTGAAGATAGGGAGTATGTTTGATGGCATGAGATAGCTGTCCAAGTACCTTTTGAAACGCTGAATATTGTTGGTGGCTCCGATTTCATTCGGAATGTCGTTCCAAATATAGGAATATTTTACAACAAACAAGTTCGTGCGCATCTTTTGCCAATCCAGCAGGATTGACAAAATTGAGGCACTATTCCTTATTCCATATGCGGAGCTGAGTTGTAAGTGAACAGCAAACGCTGTTGGGAAAGGTGGTCGAACATATCAATTTGTACGGGAGTGTAAGGTTCAACTTTAGTCATCGAAACCAGAGTGGATCGGTGATTAATTTTTGACAGCGTTCTCTCCAGGTAAAGGAGAATGGAAATTTCAATAAAAGTTTGGTAAATGATAATTAGAGATTTTCAACGCAAGCCTGTCCGACTTGCGTAGTTGACATTAAATGAGAGTGCAATCCTCAGGCTTAGGCCTAGCACACAAGTTGTAAAGTCAACCTCGTATCCGGTAGACTAAATGTCTTTTTGATACAGCCCATGGTTCTTTTAGTTCAGGTTACCTGAAGGTACACTCGTTCAGATAAATTGAAGGAAGTTAAGTACCGTATTACCAAATCTCGTTCATCGAATGTACGCTCAAGGTGAACATCCGGGCGGGTGCTTCTTATGGTGCTAACCTCCGTCTATTCTGGAGTCATCCAGCGCAGTGCAACATGGCGATTTCATAGCATTAGCAGACAACCACACTCCACGAGGCCTAACTGCCTTAAAACGTTCCCGCCTGCCTAGGTCTAACAAAAACATTCGACAGAGTCGATCGCCACGTTCTCTCAGCTGAAGCTGAAGCCTGTGGAATTACTGAAAGGCTCACTACTTGACCTCTCATTCTCCCCTAGTTCCGCCAGCGACATCACCCTCCATGTGCGTTGAGGGTGTCTGAAATTTGCGGATTTTATAAAGGCTGGCCCCTGCACTCACTTTAATGGATGGAGACTCACTTAAGTCCTACCCCGACAGACTGTACGACTGGCCGGTTAAATGCCGGCTGCCATTTGATCTGAGCGGACGCATGGTTCTTGAGGTTCGACAAAGTACCATAAAAACTTATTACATAGCAGGCGCATCTTTTCCTACTACATAACAGCAGCGCAACCACAAATCAGTGATATACGAGGACCTACAAAGTTTCTACAATGCTCCTTCGGACAGACCAATAGCTCGATTAGTCTAGTCGAAAGAAATCTGGGTTACCTGCACCAAGTCTATTTCTCCGGTCCTTTTATAATCAAACAAGGTCTAAGTGGGGACCAGTAGTAAAGGTTTGTTCACTCTGTCTACTCCAGGACATCAGGCTACTTGAACGTGTTTAGCGAGGGACCACCAAAATGCTTGTAGAATTGGGGCGGCTGATATATACCATGAAACTAAAGCATGTAAACATGTATTGCCCTGAACACCGTAGTTGTCAGAAAGATATGTTGATCCCCAAAATTCTACTCAACCCTACTCATCTCCACACTCGTCTGCCACAAATCAGCGGTAAGTCTCGTCTCAAGGGAAATCTCCTACAACGTAATGCGCAACGCAACGAGCCGCGTTCTCGGAAGAACTGTTTTGTGTGAATTCCCATTTTTGAAACACGTTGCCGGAAGAGCTCGTCACGCGAATTCCCTAAATTTATTCGAAAGCCCATTCGACGGACCCCACGTCAAGATAAGGTTATCAATCGATTAGTACCCGCATCGGCTGCACTATAAAGTTTGAGGCTTGGAGATTAAACAGTCAACTGAAAGGACTCGAAGCATCTAACGGTACACACGTACCCACCATCAAAATTTATTGGCAGCTTCGTTTTTCAACCTCCCTTTCTTTCCTTTCTTCACAAACTTGAAAGTGGGTGCACCGTGCGTCTTATGTCACTTTGGGGAGACCCTGACTTTTATGGACTATCGCAGTTTGGTCTCTCTCTTGACCGACACACCACCCATTTATGACCAAGCAACTCATATGCACACAATTCTGTCTCATTACACAAATCTATCCCTCTCTAGCGCCAGCTCGATTAATGTGCTATTGATGTCCCAATATCACAATCTCTACAGCGCACCTGACAACAGGGATCTACGATCACGCCGTAATCCACAAGACGTAGAAGAAGGTCATCTCTACATAAGGAAATCCCTAGGTCTGCAAACAACATAATTAACTTTTTAATAACGTCAAACGGTGTGCGGAAAGACTGCTGTAAGCGGCCGTTATACTACCGCCGGTAACGAGCAGAACATCATAATTTTTCAAAACTTCCTCACACTGGACTGAGGAAGACCCTGTCCCTATTTACGCAACAACCCAGGAAAGATCGTTGACCGGCTACTGAAGAAAGCGGCGGCCCATTCGTTTCTTGATGGGGACATTAGAAGCGGTATTACTATCACTAAAAGCCTAAGTTAAACGCCCTCATCACCGTAAAAGGACTCAGAAACTGTTCAGTTATTTCCACAGCACAAAGTCCCTCGGAAGTAGTATCGGTATAGCACGGAAAGAATATATTACTTATTGACACCACTTAATAATGGAAGTTCAATTATCTGCCGGGCTTTTCGAAGTTCGACGGAAAAGCCCACTAACTTATTTCGCACAGAGTTAAGAAAAACGTATCAGCTGTTGTTTGTTTCACTTCTGATCAAGAGATCAGATTATCTAGATCTTGGCTTGTGATCGTTCTCGAAATACCCGGGCATTTCGGAAAGGTCTTCCCTAAGTTCGATTAAAATAATTAAGTCTCAACAACTGTGGGCCCAGGCCATTCAAAATGGTTGGGGATATCACGACGACCCGTCGGTGACTTACCAACAGCAAGTCAAATAAGGCGGACAACACTTAGTTTACGTGCGTGAGTAACATGTGTTTGTTTGATATGGGGGAATGTTATATACTGTGATATGTGCGAAAGCTGGTTCAACTTAATGTGCAGTGAGCTGCGTAAGCGCGCCAATGAATTATATAAGGCATACTAAATCGCCAGAAGATTCGAATTATGTGTTCAGGTAGCCTAGTTTTACGCACGGTCTGAGCTGGATATATGTATATATATATATATCTTAAAATGAGCAGGGGGAAGAACACTATACGTAACTATATATACTGTTATCGAACGTTGTTCCGCAAATAAAATAATAAGCAATTTAAACGTACAGTAACTTACGACCAGGTTTACAAACGCATATAACAGTGCATCGGAAGCGTGACAAATCGTCCAGTTAATTCCAACGGTAGAGTGTGTAGTGCGTTACTGTTGCACATATAGACAAATGTGGTACGTTGTGGTAGGAATTAAAACATAAGTAATGATTTCGGCTGCAGTTCAAATGTTTACGGCCGATATGGATTCTATGGAAATGAACTAATTGTGGACATATCAAACAGTTGTGAGTAAGGGCGTGTTGCAAACAGACGAGTCACGTTAACTTAGAAGATAAAGGTATACTACTGCAAACATTTGAGTAGGGTAACGTTAAATGTGGATTTGGATTTATCACGACATGTAAGGTTTTAAGTGGATCCGTTTAAGTTGTGACCAGTGTATACTACGTTTCCAGGAACTGAAACGGAAGGCACGATATGGCGAGAATGTTGGAAGGGATTCGCACGAAATAAATGGAATAAAGTCTGTACCAGAGCAACTTGGCGATTTGGTCTCTGAAGGACATTCGGGAGTGAGCTAGGTGGTCGGCCGCTTACAGTATTCGCACTGGGTGAACTAATTGAGGATAATCTGGCTTCGGGCTTACATGGAAATGGTTATTTAAACGGATGAATCCGTGGCGAAGAGAAGGGTTGAAAGAGGTGGCAAGAAGGATGACCGGGTGGAATATCAAACAGATGTGAGAGAAACACTCAGTGATCTACAGAAGAAAGTTGATATGAGGACTACAGTATTCTTGCAGTAGGGACTCACGATAGTAGTTCTTTAACGTTCACAGAAAACCAGTGATCCGGTCCTGAGAATCAATACGAATGTAGTGATCCAAGAAAGTCCGGGTCTGTCCTCAGGAATCGATTTCAACGAAAGCGTTTAATGCGCTAAGAACCGTCAACAGTTCAGATTGTGCGACCGTTGAAAGGGTTTTAAGACTGATAAACTGGGGGTGTTTGCCTTGGGACGTGCTAAGCCTAGACCAATACTGGTGAAAGTTGCAAACACACGACATAGGGGTAAATTTTCAGCTTCTACTTGGGCCAGTCGGAATGTCAATCAGTGGGAAATTGTAGGAGCTCTAAACAATTTCATGACCCGGCGCAGCACATTAACAGATGAATAAAGGTCCGTGGTCAACGTGAGGCCGATAATCGGTTGCAGCGAAACACCTGGGGCACAGGCGGATCGAACTTCCGCGAGTCAATTGGGCGTATAGGAAGGCTCTAAAACCTGCTAGAAGTAGCAGAGGGGCACCATCACGTCCTTGTTTCAAAAAAGTTTGTGGCGCCCAGGAAAAAATACACTCTGGAGACTCAGTCTGAGATACCTGGGAGAGTTTCACCTATGGGGAAGACCGTATTGGTCCTAAATATGGGAAAAGTTGTTCAAGCTTAGGGCCCAAGGTTGTCCTCCCATGCGATTCTAAAGTTGAGGTATCCGATGTCATGGAAGCGAGTACAAGCGCAACATATAAGGATGCGTGTGGTGTTGGAAACAAGTGGGATAATTCAAAGATTATCGTGGTGGGATCTGCTGTCGTAGCAGTTACTGCGCCAGAAACAGAAGTCGCAAGTTTATACGCCGACTTTTACTGATATCGCAAAGACATATAAAGCGGTAGGATAGGAGGAAGCATTTCTCTTCCGATAGTTCAATACTGTAGATAGAACGATGGTAAGCTGATCATACTTAATTTGCAAGTGACCAGCTGTTTGCTAGAACAATGGAGGTTTCCGCAGTTGATGTGAGTATTTATATAGGTGTACCTTAACAACAGATCCGGAAAATGCATTGACGGTTGCGTTCCTTGAAGAAAAAGCTACCAGAACCAAGGAGTTCTCCTTTCTGTGCGGTCCTTAGTGCGCCGAAAGTTGCTCAGAGTGATGAAGGTGCATTAACATGACCCTTTACTCTGATTCACTCACTCCAGAACTCTCGTACAACATGCAACTAATCGTTAAAGACAAGGGCAGTCACTGGCCGTGGTAGAATTGGTGATCACTGGAGATTGAAACCCTCCTGTGTAAGTGCAATCACGGGCTCATTGAGTTGACCTCAGCAACCAAGAGTTAGAACCCACAAGACGAATTACGTCGCACTTACAGGAGGTAGGTAGCTTTTGATCTGGTAAAGGACGCATACCACCCTTCATAGACAGGTAAAAGGGACGACGGGGATTTTGACTCGGATGACCGTCGGGAGGGAATCACTGCGGGTCACATAGATTGGCTTATGAATTTGCCCCGCTACAGTGAGTCAAGCCGCGTGGCGCTCTGCCATGGTGGAAGAACAGGATCAATAGGGTCCATAAGTTTAATAATGGAGCCTGGAAAAGAACTGAACTGAAATATGGCTGGATAAAATGTACAGGTAACTGAATGTAGGGGAATGTAGTTTGAACTTTGCTAAGTAGACCAACTTCAGTTCAAACGCTTATTCCAACTACGTTCAAGCTAGGGCATCCTTACGTTCGGCGGTGAGTAATGTAAGATCGAATAAAAAATCATTCGACGAGGAGCACAGAGAAGGCGGAAACATTTCTCTTTTATGAATGGGTTCACGGCGGGATACGGGCAGTTCGTCCCTAATTAAAATGCGATAAGACCTAAAGACAATGCTGGAGACATTTACCTTGGCGTGCAAAGTAAAGGATCAGTTAATGAAGTAACATGGAAGTAGGACAAAACCACTGAATGATTTCTACCCTGTTGTTGTCTTACCACCGGTTAAAGTTTTGACGTGCGTGCCTAACACGTTATTTACTTTGCTGCTTCATTGGACAAGGTTGTTTGGGGGTTGCAATTTAGCTGAAATCACCCTGTTTCTGAGAAAGGCCAAAGGGAATGAGGTTCTAGACCATCAGTCAGCAGGTTTCGAGTCAGCAGTTTTAAAAGCCATGGAATGGATTGATGGGGGCAGGGTGGCACATCGTGCTATAAAGCAGGATATCATCAGCGCAGCAGAGAGACGTTTGGAAACAGAAATTTTGTCTGACAAACTTTGTCCGTTACAGCTATAATAACACGACGACTGGATCGATAAAAACGAGCTGAGCTGTGTTACCCAGACCTCGGGAAGGCATGTGACTTTTTAGATACAGCTTGTTACGCATGGAACTGGGGGCCTTTAAAGTAGTCCAAAGAGTAATCAACCAGGTCTAGGTTACTCTTTATGGTAACCCCTTCATGTGAGAGTGGAGGGAGACAAGACAAGTATGACGTTTGTCAGAAGTGGAGTTCCCAATAGATATGTTCTGGGCCTTCTACTTTTTCAAGTAAATACAAGAAACTTATCCTGTAGACTCAGCTGTACGTGCTGTTTGTTTGCCGATAATGTGAATGTATTAGGTTGTCCCACGGGGACGTTCAAACAGCAGGACATAGGGAGCTGTGTCAGTGGACTGCTGAGTTTGAATTGTTATTACTTGCTAGTAACTGTAGGAGACTGTTGAATATTTGTGTTGAGGTAGCACTTAGGCGCGTAGGAAGAGTTGGAAATCGCGTTGATTTGCAAAAGATAGTTGAAGTCATTGAAACACAGAAACCAGGCAAGTGCAGCCTTCAAGGCCTCGGCCCAGCATGTAACGGTCGCTCGAAAAGCAACCCCAACCTTATACCAGCTCAAGAGAGGTTGTATCGCGAGAACCAGGGGTTCCGATTCATCTACATACATGCGGGGGGGTCGCCGTCTTACGATTTAAAAGGATGCACCAGAAGTAGCATAACGCAGGTTAACAAAGACCTTTGCAAATCTCAAAACAGGAAGCGCGTTTTTAAAATGATTAATAACTATTGCGTACTGTTGTATTTACTGCAATTACCACTTGGTCACTTTAATTAGCATGTCAGTTGCTCACTTTCATTACTGCTGATTGTGCTGGAAGGCCTTGAATGCCGGTTGTAAAAAACAGAGTTACATTCTTCTTCATGATTTTACAAGAATCCGTTACGCGGGGAAAGCTTCTACGACAAGTGGACGCTCAATACCCCATACTGACCAAGCAATTCGCAAGATTTTCAACATTCTGACGTTTCTGAGCAATCGGCAAAGTCTTGTGCTGGAGTCTGCTCAATTCTTCGCCGGATTTCGGAAATCCCTGTCTTCCCTCGCCCAAACTGAATTATTTCAACCTTTTTCCGACTGAGGTCACAACAGAAAACGGCGAAATCCTTCGAAGATGCACTTGCACGTATTTCCCGGCATGACCCTGAAATACTTAAAGCTGTGTCTCATGCCTAACCTTGTAAAAGGTAAAGTAATGTAACATCCCATCTTTTGAAGTTAATCTGTGAAACAGGCGAACTATCTTCTTTCCTTGTGCGTGCGTCACATTTTGTAAATTACGATCCTTTTCTTTGTTATTGCGTCATTTTGCCGGCAGATTTCACGTTGGTCGCATTACATGATTATTTGTTTTGTATTGCCTGCAATTATCTGCCATGATCGCACACACGAGGGTGCTTCTCAAAGATGTTTTGAGAAATATGCATTATAATTAATATACTATATCTATCACAGTGTCAAGTTATCTATCGAAATCACCAGCTGTCAAACGGTTGTCCTCGTGAATAACGACATGATGTCAGCAAAGAAAGTTGTGGAATCGCGAGATAGTATGACTAACACCTGTTCCATTTCCGATGCTGATAAAGAGCACAAATTAATTGGCAAAACGTTGATCTAGACAGATAATTTGAACTCATTGCAAGAACAGAATGTTACCTAGCCACGTTCAGTTCTTACTGTCGATGTGTTCGCAACTCATGTTAGGAAAGTGAAGGATTAAGAGAATGAAACGACGAATGATTACGGAAGGCTTACGAAAGTGTTACACCAGCTGGATACAACAGTTAGCTTTCTAAACATCTCAATCACGGCTCATCGCAAGGTACCGTCTGGCCACAACGAACTGGTAACCACCGATACAGTATATGAGAAACTGCTTGGGCGGTTAACTTGCGCAGTTGAATTGGTTATGTACAACGCACCCGAATGATTACCTGTATTGTCTGCTGAAAACGTCTCACTCAAAGGTGACAGGATAACAGAACACGAGTGCTATTGAATAGGACTTCACAAAAAAGTACGGCGAAAGCGGTATTCTTTGTTTCTTTTGTTCACAGGTGAGCTCACAGCAAGCGAATTTTTCAAAGGACGAGAGCAAACCAGGCTCGGCACAAATTTTAAGTCCACAGAAGTATTCGGTAAGGAGACCCAACTCCGAAGGTAAATGCGATGCAATAAAATTTCTCAAATGAATAAGAATTCAAGTAACCTAATCGGTAATCCTATAGATTTGACCGCTGATCTTGGACGATCCACGAACTACTTAGAATAGTGAGTCAAAACTAGCAACGCCGTTACATTGTCCGTCTAGAAAGGTATGGAAAGCAAACCATACCCGTCTCTGTTGAGGTTAGGTGCGCTCAAATTTCTCCGGCCAAATCCACGACTAATGTTAAAGCTACGTCCTCTAATCAACGACCTCTTCCGTCAGCCGAAGTGTCGTCGCGGAAAAGTCCTAGACCTGAGGCACTGAAAGCCCTCTCGAGTGCCGGGGATAGCAGGCTAATTTCTTGTGACAAAGACGAGGCTGAACAAGCCAAACCATCCTCTCTCTACGGCGGACACTATGCCCCATTATCTGGGGATGACTGCAAGCACCAGTGGCAGATGCAGAACGCCTGGGGTTGACAGCAATCTAACAGTTATATCTGCACGCTTTGCCCTGGAGAATAATGATCTGGATTGGCAAAAAAATGTAAGTCAAAACCACTTTTTAAGTCAAACGTATCTAGTCCCAAGAGCCAAATCCCTAGGACCAAACTTTCGCGGGTGAAAACTCGGAAGTTGCTGAACGCTGTTTACAGGACAGATCATGATAGGCTTTATAGCTTTTAAGCATTGCCCTATATTTCGGCAGCAATCGATCCTTTTATCCTAAGTATAAACGTCGCCAGAATCCGAATTCTTGACATGGATTCTACTGAATCGTTTGTTAACAATTCAAGTTCACGCCGAGTTACGCGTAATCTGCCGATCAAATGAATGGCTCTCTCGATATCCAACGTCAAAGAAGATGATTTTTCTTCGAAGCGATTAATGAAAAGGCGCTAATGAAAACTTAACTTAACACGGTACTAACTGAACCAGTGTACATGAAAATTAAACCTCTCACCTAGAATGCGAAAAATTCTCGGAAATTGAACGGAGCATGTGCCCACTCAACATGATCGACAATTAGGCACCGCTCAATGATGGTGGACGATAAGACGGAATTGAGCACACTCAACCAAACGGTCATTTTTTGGGTCGGAGCAAGAAAACTGTTTACGCACCGGGAAATGATAAGACTTATAAGCTACTGAGCAAAAATTATAGAAAAGGAAGGTCTAATTTTAACACCTAGGAATGTATAGGGCGGATAGTGAATAAAAGGAAGGCAAACGATTGCAGCAGCTGGTGTAGGGATAAAGATGCTTGGTGAAGTTCATTTCCAGCGAACTTAATAAAACATAGGGCCACCTTCTAGACAACCAGGTTTTCACTGCAGATGTCCCAGGATTGTCTAAACACGCATTGTCACCGTGTCTTGGGATGTAAGTCATCCCGGCTCATGAGGCGTCCAAGCTCACCAAAAGGTATAGCTGTTTTACGCCATTTGTTATCTGTCGTTTAGAAGATATTTTCGTTTGCCAAGAAGCACTTTAGATCGCTATCTCGATCTAATCGACGGCAATTTAACTTGCACGTACAGGATGTTTTGTGGCGCAAACGGAATCCCTGTAACTGTGTGGGAAGACTGTTGTTTACTTTCTCACGTACGGACTGCCACTACCGTTATGTTTCATCATCGGCAGCTTTCGGTAAGTTATTCAATTTATCGCCTGCCTATCTTCACCCTTTAGATCCCCATCTCAACGTTTCCCAAGTTTAATGACTTGTATGAACAAAAAATTTCAAAGACATGCCCGAGTAAACCGGTCACAGTATATATTTTACACTTTCAGTTAATCGCCAGTGTATGAACCTGGCTGTTCGCCAAGTGCCACTTCATAGTCATACCTGGAAAGGTAAATCCACAGAACCAACTCGTCAAACTGTTCTCCACCTTATATCACACATATGAGTTGTACATAGTACAATATACTTGGATTCATTATCAAACATCGCTAATTCTGATATATTCAGAGAATGAAATCGCTAGCTTGGTCCCGCTGACCTGGCCCATAACGAAGGTCTCAGTATACAGTCTGCGTTTATAATAGTAGCTGCCTCAACCTGATTCACTTAAGCTATGAATAACGTCTCAAAATGCAGGATGCCTTCACAGTGACAGCTGCTACACCCGGTTGACAAAGGCTATCAGTGTCTCAGAATACAGGATGCGTTCTCATTAAGGGCAATTCCAACCTGATTCACTGAAGCTGTGGATAACGTCTGGGTATGCAGTATAGGTTCACACTAGTAGATGCTTCACCCGATGGAAATATATATTTCCATTTCGACCATATCTGTAAAACGTCGCAAAATGAATCATTTTCAGGCTATAGGGTGACGTATTTCATTTCAAGAATGGCAATAATCGCATTCATAAGACTTGAGAAAGTAAGCTAACGCCAATAACGGGTTATTTTCGCGAAAATGATAGAAAGATTTATCATCACCAAGCCAATGCTTTTGGGACTTAACCGGTATATTCCAATTTTTCCATTACCGCTGCTTATTTACAGTTGATGTACCGCATGTACTATGCCTGAAATTCCGAGTTTAAAATTTCCGAACATTTAAAAACCGAGATTAGTGCCAAAAGGATCGTTTTGCCTTTTGAATGACTTTTAAGGCGGATCCCTTGAAGCAGGTATTTGCCAAAATAACTCCTGGAAGTTATCGTTCGGCACTGGGTAAACTTATCTCCCCTTTTTTCTCATTCGTGAATCTTTTAGGATTGTACAGCTTGCTATGACTGTTGTGCACAAAAGACCAAATAACCCCAATAATCTGAATGCTGGACCCAATTAGCGCGCCGATGGTTCTTGACCGGCCACTATATGGATTATCCCCCTGGACATTTATTTTTCACTGGACATACCACTGTAGTAAAAGTTCACCACTGAACGTCTATATTGTGTAACGAGGACCACTGTTCGACTCAGTGGCGTCCTGAAAGAAGTTCTGCAAAACCGATTGCCATGGCTTTCTTTCGCGGTTTTTTGCACACTGAAGCTTCTCAGTGGAACGTGTTTTATCAGCCCGGTCGTTTACGCTGTTTCCTTTCGCATGAAAGTTTTCCGTTTTCCCGTTCCGCGCACAAAACGCGGGACGTTGACTGGCTGTACATTTTCTGCTTTTGCAAACGTGACAAAACGATCAGTACTGTACTGTATGATGGCTTCCGAATGATTGCCGCCGGGTACCTCATCGAACTCAGGATTGTGGCGCGGAAGTCAACTTTGACTTAGCGGCTTTTGAACGACAAGGGAAACTAGTTTATTACCACAAATTGTCAACATAGAAGCCTTATTTCCGTCGCAGCAGGCTTTCCAAACTCTCCCGTTATTTCTGTTACAAGGAGTCCAGTTACCGCCACTGCCACCACTGACGTATCCACTACAGCAACACAGTAGTACCTTGTGGCATCATAAAGACTCACCGAACAGCATGTTTGGCAAGCTCTATTCGTGTCATTCTTCACCCTATCGTTTTCGTAAACTTTATAAGCTTTGCAGATTAGTTAGCTAGCATGAAACGTGCAGTGAATACTGCTTCCGATGTTTGTGGACCGTCTTCAAAGGTAGTAGGGTCTCGTATAGAAGCCATGGCCCGGGATCTTTGTAGCTATTGGGTTCACTGCATGTGCGACACCGAGGTCCCCATAGACATGTATTTAGGGCTCCGAAACTCACTAACTCCCTTCCTCGGATACAAATGCATGGCATGCCGACTAAGCATCCCTAAGGACAGCACAACCCAGGATAAATATGGAACAAAGAATTTAGTTAGTTCCTCGCCCTGTACAACATACATCCGAGACACGCCAACCTCAGGCAACCTGATCCTGGTTACACACAACCAAAGCCATCCCTCTTCTTTATGAGCCAGTAAACCAGCTTCGACAGACCACACTAAGAGGGAGCGTGGTAAACGCATTAACCGTCTCAACAAACTGGTGTACCCAAGCGGCCCATCAGCACAAACTAGGAAATCTCTAAGCCGTTAGTCGAAACAGGTAATCACACAGCTGTCCCCCAGCTCATAACACAAGGCATAAATGTACCCAGGCGTGGTCACTGCCCAAAGTTCGCTAGACATAATCCCATTATCTACAACGCTGCAGAAAGCGGAAGCACGATGCTCAAAGAGAAAGAAGCTGATGACCAGTTGCGGTAGAGACCCCTTTGTGATCTACTTAAGCTGGACGTGGAAGATAAACTCACGCCATATAGGCTTTGCATGTCTCAAGAAGACAGACGCCCCCGGCCAATCCGTGTCACGCTCGGCCAGAAAGGAGACGTCGGGGAGGTTCCCTTAACAGCATATTCCCCGCACGTACTCAGTAATTCTTGCGTAACGGCAAAACCTGACTTTCCCTGAGTGATCAGGATGACTCGTTGAACAGTATATCGCGACCTTCAAGGTCCCCAGTACGATCGAACGTGTAGTTTAGTTGTACACGGTGTAGAGTGGCTGAAGGGTGTAGATGCACTGCTCACACACAAACACGACATTAACCAGTGGAAGTTTATCTCGGCAAAACTAAAATCAGACGTAGGCGAATGCAGAGCATGCCTGCTCAACGCCTTCCGCGCCCTGTACACCTGAACTCCACCACAGCACGCAGGCTATTGCGCCTCGCCCTCCTCACTAGGGATATGTTTTCCACTGTGCTTCAGAGGTGGTATACGTTGGAAAACAACCTCCCATCCGAGATCCGATTTCACGCGGATAAACCAAGGTCTGAGCATAGAATGCCTCCTACTGGTATACCTCGCAAGGCATCAGGTGTTGTCAAAATGGCCAAAATGCCGGGGGTCATAAGTAGCCCACCACCTCCCGCGCAGTCAAAAAATCTGGTACGGCCGACATTGAGAAGGCCAGTTTAGTTCAGGTAGTACCTGTTACACACGTGAAGGCAGACACTACCCCAGACAAGAATAAATAGGTGCAAGTATCTAACTGGTAGTGTGGGTTTGCTAATGTTCTTTCTCTGAAAAATAAAGTGGAGGAACTGCGACAGCTTGTCGACTCAAAGAAGCCCAAGATAGTTGATGTAGTAAAGACATGGTCAACGCCGGACATATCCGATCACATGATAAAACCTCCTGGTTACGCTGTCCCTCGCAAGGATAGGCTAACCAGCAGAAGTGGGAGCGTAGTAATGTATGTTGATGCTGAGTTACGCATCGCCCTCAACAGAGACCCAATCCTGCATCCACTTGAAGAGTCTCTGTGGACAAATGTTAGGACATCTCACTTATCACACGTCGCTGACGGCGTCATTTACCGTGCCCTATCCTCAGTTGAAGAATTGGATGAAATAAGCACAGTAATTATATGGGCCACAGTAACCGGCGGTTATTGCGCCACCGTTCTAGGGGACTACAATCTCCCCCATGCAGATCTCCCCAACGGGTTAACGTCCGGTATTGCGGCCACTGAGTTCTACAATCTGGTGCAGGAAGTATTTATCACCGAGCGTGTCAATAAGCCCACAAGTTACAGAAGTTACGGGCCGTCCTCACTAGACATGGTATTAAATATTGAAGCCTACATGGTGAATATGATCGAAGTTGGAGCTCTATTAGGTGCAAGCGACCACGCCACAATCAGTCTTCACTGAGTGAGTGGAGCTACGATCATCCGTCCTGTAACGCTGACTCGACGCAATTTCTGACGTGGCAATTTTTGGAAGATGCGGATACATTTATGCCAAGCCAACTGGCCACCTCCTGGAGATTTTAGCACGGTAGACGAATATCTAGAGCCTATAATGTTACACCTGAACGCCGCGATAACTAATTCAATTCCACTTTACACTCCACAACCCACCTGCAAGTCGTATTGGTTCAAACCATCGACCCAGCGTCTGATGAAAAAGAAGTGGGTCCTGTGCGATGAATTTCTCCCTAAAGGAGATGGCGCCTCACACCTGGCATACAACTACTGTCGTAATCGGAGCAAGCATAAGCGTCAACCGCACAGCTCACACACTATCGCTCGCGAGATCCATCGCTGATTGCCCTAAGAGATTCTTCGGTCAAATGGCCTCACTCACCAAGCCGAAAGTTGCCATATCCTCCCTCAATAAACCTTCAGGACTCTCTTCCTCCAACTATGAGACAGCTGAGACAATACGTGATCTGTATGCACCTGTCTTTAGCAACTTCGCTCAGACGGAACCATGCGCCACGGTATTCTATCTTGTTTGTTCCTCGGGTTCATCCCCAACTTCACCCCTGCTAACGCACGCGCTGTCACCCATGCTGGACGCTGCTAACTCCCCGGGGCTTGAGAAGATACCCCCACAAATGCTGGCGGAACCGCTTGTTCATTCGTTTCAACATTCATGCAATACAGTTTGTATTCCAGCCAGCTGGAAGCATGACGTCATCTTTTATCTACAAGGGTGGGGGTCAAACGAACGCCAGTAACTTTAGACCGACTGCTCTACTACCAACTATGTCAAAAGTGATGGAGAGCATAGTAAACGATCTCGTAAAAAAATATTTAAATACTTACTCACTGTTGGCGCGGGAGCAGCACATCTTTAGATACGGTCACTTATGCACGACCAACCTACTGACTGCTGACTCGTGGATAAAAAAGCTGCCGAGGAACACCTCCCAACTGAGGCTGTGTTTTTTAACTTCACGAGGGCATTTTATGAAGTCGATCACAGTATACTACTGAACAGATTGAATAATATGCAGCGAGATGTGATTTTGGCTCGTGCAATATCTGTTCCGCTGCACATACGTAGCTGTAGTTAATGGTGTGCTATCCAGGCCGTTTGACGCCATAACTGGTGTACAACGACCTCCCTACCGGGTCCTCTATTATTCTCAGTTTACGTTAACGACATCCTAAACGTGAGTTACTCCCCGGATGTGAGGTATGCTGGCAATACAAAACTAAGGCGTGTCTTACGCAGTGTTGAAAACGCGGAAGACTTCTAAAAAGAACTAGATGCCTTGCACCTATGGTCCATAGAAAGTCGATTGCCCCTCAACACGTCCAATTCGAAGATTATGCACGCCCGTCATCACAGCACTGGAACATATTGGATCGGTGGTGCCACCTTAGCCAACGTCTATCAGGAACGCAACCTAGTTAAGGTTGTTACATTAGACCCACCCCCTAACGCAATGATGTTGGCAAAGAAACCCAGCAGCAGGCTAGCTATGCTTAGTGGAGCCCTTGGGACGCTACCAGTAGAACGAACCTCACGCATCTACAGCACACTGGTAAGGCCACTGTTGGAAATCACCATTCAGGCAGGTGCGCCGTACTGGAAGAAAGATGTTACTGCTCTAAACGCTATCCAGAGACGGGCCACTAACAGGGTTGAGAGTCTATCATCCGTCAGTCACAACCGGAGCTATTCGCTATAGCCTACAGGCGTTTGAGGAGCGACCTTAAACTAATACAAAATCCTGCGCTCTCCGAGTCACATCAGCAGAAGTCTTTACGTACTCACTGACACAGTGAATCTCAGAGGGTCATAAGTATAAAGTCTTGTAGTGGAACTCTTAACCGCGATAGCCTGAGTACCCACTAACAAATGACGATATCCCAACGATAGTCAATGAGAAGGGTAAATCAAATAGTTTGGATCTTTATTGGTGGTATCAGTGTACAGGCTTAATTCAGTGGCGCTCGTCCAGACGGCGTTCTGTCCTGTTCAGTTGTGTCGTTCCTTGTTCCGATCCGGGTCCAACTGTGTCATGCGTGCTTGTGTATTGACCGCACTGAATCACATCCAGTTGGAGCG
Source organism: Paragonimus skrjabini miyazakii (assembly GCA_014338405.1). Classification (NCBI taxonomy): domain Eukaryota; kingdom Metazoa; phylum Platyhelminthes; class Trematoda; order Plagiorchiida; family Troglotrematidae; genus Paragonimus; species Paragonimus skrjabini miyazakii. Next base: position 45,129 of record JTDE01005779.1, read on the forward strand.
TTCCAATAGGCTGAGTGCACATGTGGTGACCGCGTGCGTGCATGCGTCTTTATGTGGAAGAGGGTTTCCGGGTCGGTGGACGTGTGGGTGTGCATGCACAGGTTGTGACAGTGATCGTCACTTAGTCGTAGGCTTGTCACGTGATGCGTCGCGTGAGAGGGCGAGACGACGGCTACAGTCTCCATACCACGTTGTAGCCTTTCATGTGGACGGCATAGTTTTGCTTTCCGAGTCTAATCGACATGGAGTGCACTTCAGGCGACGATTGTCTTAGCATCGTCAGTCCATGTATTCAAGAGCAACTAGATAACCGG
>JTDE01005781.1:6668-31456 GCA_014338405.1 Paragonimus skrjabini miyazakii
GTTTACCGCAAACGCATGCAAAAGTGAACTTATGGTTTCTCTGCATATCCGGTTTTGTAATCAAACTGAATGAACTCTACGCAGTTTTTAACCGTTCATCTACAGCCATTTTGATTTGGATGCTTGATTTCTGAGAACCATTTCTACCTAACGAGAAACTTTGAAAGGCGTTCGGATTAATGAGCAACATTTATCAATATTTGACAGACAAGCTATTTTCTATCGTTTATCTGCTACTACTAACAAAGCAAATGCAGTCCTGCTATATTGTCATATTCACCCCATTTTATTTGTGTTACCCTTCCGGGTAAGATGACTTACAGACATTCTATGGAAATTCACCGAGAGCCGAGTTGATGAACTGATTAATCGACGGTTGTATAGCGCATAACCGGACTTATTTTTGGTCAAGCATTTTGATGACTGTACTCTGCATTTTAAATGGTTATTCATCAATGTAAGTTAAAATGTTCGAAACAAATCTCTTCTTTGCCTGAACCATTTAAGCCTTTGGCTGAGTTTCAACAACGTCAACAAAGCAAGGTAAATCTTTGAAAACATAACGCTTCGGGCAGAAACACAGCTAGTAAAATAGTTTGAGGCGTGACACAACCAAAATATTAACGTGGGTCGATATTAAGACAGCATATTTTTTAAGACTTCAAATAATATAGATTGAATCCTAGTAAATTGTACAAAGCAAAGCAAGCTACTCCATATTTAGACATTTCCCAAGAATCTGGATGTTAAATGAACACTCATTGGCCGATTTGAATTCCTCATAGCTCAAAACTGTTTCAGCTGGGTTCCGGAGATAATATTTCCGTCACTCCTTTCAGTAAATGTAACCAACTGGGTGGTTTTTATTATTTTTGTGTAACACGATGACAACATGGTTATGAGGCAACTGCTTCCAGACGCTTGCTCCCATGTTTAATTCTAAGACTGAATTCGGCATAGTGAATGGGGTTTCCAGTTGAAAAGTCGAAAGTTACTGAGTTCATTTTCCGACTGAAATACCCATAAGTGCCAAACCCATGCAAGAATGAAACTAGTTGTTAGAGTTCTTTTTCACTCTGTACAGTCTGCTTCTAGTGACCATGTGGACTTGGCTAGTGACACTTAGTAATCTAAGTTGGACCGTACTCATCCACACTCGAAAGGGGTGTAAACATGTTATTCAATATTCCGCTGGTTATTCCTCATTTCGTAAATTTCTGTACGATCCATCAATATGGTTTTCTTCAGCTGTATATTGTGCTCTCAGTCTTTGCTCTATGAGTTTATTTTGGCCTGAGTTCATTTGTATGCTTCGCAGATTGTACAGAACGCGCGCCCAAGTAAAATCTCTTGCCTTCGGGGCAGACAAGCCTCACTTCAGTAAACTTGACAAATTTTATTCTCGCTATTTTCTTAAAAGATTATTTATTCTCTTTCAGTGCGTCAAATCAGGGAATTAAATTTACTGCAAAATCCAGCTAATTTTCGAGTTTTTCAGCTTTCCCCATTCACGAAATTTTACTTGCCTGCTGTTTTTTTGTAGCTCAGTTTCTAGCAATTCTAGGATTCGTAACTGAGATATTTTACGATAAAATGGTTCTCTGTTGGTGAGTATTTGGCGTGTTACATCATAACTTATTCCGCAACTCTGAAACTCAAACATACAGCAAACCACTGTAAATATTTTCCTGGTTGCGGGAACGGTGATTTATGAGCAACAGTTTTCAAGCGGCAACTAGGATAATCGTAAAAGCTTGGGTTAGAAGTTTGACAATCTGCGATGAAAAATCACCAGCAAACGTTTACAAAACACTTTCTGAGATGTGGATGAGTAAATTGAACTACACATCTATGTTTATATGTAAGTAACCTTCAGCTTTTAAACATAATCTCTTAAATGGTATGGTGATAAGCGAAACGAGTTTCTGCTCACCTTCAATCAATCATTTATCTTTAATCAAAATGTTCAACTAAATACTCGTGTAGCACAACAGTTATTTAAGCAGCAAATCGAAACGTGCGTTGCGTGTTTCAACGCATCACTGAATGTAATCTCTCGTTTAAATAGACGACCACAGACAAATCAATCTCGTACTAAAGTGTATTAGTGCAAACTGCATACGCTAAACACCTCAGCTATTTTTTTCTTCATTCGTCTAAGCGTCTTACTCTAATAACTACTTCGGAAAATATTTCCATTTGTCTAACCACCAGAAGAGTTCAGCCCAACAATGCGTTCCTTAATCCTTGCGTTTTTCTATTTGCAGCAAAACTCCGTCAGATTTTCTTTGTTCTCTTAGTGAGTTTGGCTCCGATATTAATTTTGATAAACGTCACACATCCCTTCTTGACCGGAAGAACGTTTCAGTTGTAAAGGTAAATGTCGGAAACCCGATCCGGAGGTTACTCTTTTCTGATGAAGTGTATTAATCACTGGTTCTCAGAATTCCTCCCACTTTACGGAGAGTTTCCTAAATCTGGATTCGATCGTACACAGTACTCATCGGCATACATTCATTAACCTACGAGCCAAATTGAAACATATTGTACCGACCAGAAAGCCTTTAGGTTGGCTAACATGTTGTGGCTATTTGTTTGGTTGTGGGGTTTCCGCCCTCAAGAAGTTAATCGCATGCATGTCAGCAAACATTTGTGGCATACATCCGTGCACTAGCTCAATTAGCAATTTCCGTGTTGTCCCGAAAACTGGATTACCAAAATTATTAGCAGTAACTCTTTAAAAGACGTCCTTCAATTTGCTATGCGACTGTTCCTTCTGATTAACCAGTTTAAGTGTGAATAATATTCTATTCGTCAAAGTTGTTTGGTTCCCAATTTGTTCAGGCGGTTCCGAAGACCATAACGGTTACAAGAAGTGCCTTGGTCGCCAATGTACTCCCCGAAATCTTATTATACGCCAAACTGTGTAATCATGACCATGCATAAGGTGAATGTCCTCTGGCATGGTATGGCGGTTACCATCGTCTATCATTAAGAAAGTTTCGTCGCAAATTCGCCGGGTGGTTTGCCGCAAGTGGTCAAATGAAGGGACTGACCATATCCACTGCTGTCGGTTCCATAATTCTGCTAAGTGGATTTGACTGACTGAGGTGGTAATCCTCGAGGTTGCTTTCCCCATTATCCGATACTGCTAGTGAACTAGTGGGTAATTGCTTACAGTTTGCTAGTTCTACTCAGTGGGTCATGTGTTTCAAAACTTTGAAACTTCGGTGTCATTCACGCGAGCCAGCTTATGATCTTTCTTAGCAAGTGCCTCGTTCAATTCTACGTGTAATACATCCACACTATTCAAATGTTGCAGTTGGGGTGTTGAAATGCTATGGTTGTTTCATTTTAGCTCCGACCAGTGTGTTCTGAATGTTTTCCATTCAAGATATTCAACGTTTGCTAGAGCCCGAACTCCAACCAACGATGTGTCAGTCACAACCAACCGAACCAACATACACGGCTTTCATTTGTAAAACCCAAACTACCGCCAAAGTTTACTTTCTTGTCTTCGAAAACCTCGATTTGATTGACATTAAAACCCCACTGGTACATCAGCTCAATTTCGCTTCTATATGGTATCCATCTCCACGTCATTCGCGTCTGTTGCAACCGTGGATCTCTGTTTATTCATTGGGGAATCCGAACTTGACTGGAATTTTGCCACGACGAACGGGATTTTGACCGAACTTTCTCAAATCCTTCCCTATCAATTAAACTTACAGCTTTGACTCACTGGTCAGTACATGAAACCCGTGATATCACCGAAGCTTTCTCCGAGCGGCTGTAACTGTCAGTAGCGACCGAGAGGGTATCATACCCTCTTCCTTGACGTAAACTTTGTTAGCCGATCAAACAGGTGTCGAACCCCTCGACATTTGATCACTCAATCGAATGACACCGTTCTCCATTCATATACTTGTGATGACCCTTTGCTTCCTTAAACTGCTACTTCTGCATTGTGAAGTAGGTTGACTCTGGTTCACTAGTACTATGGATGATACTGCCCTCGTAGAACATAGAATAGCTCATTAACTATTTTGATCGCTATTTGACGGAATGTGACGGACATACATTTCAACTGATAATGCTACCTTGAAAATCGAACGGAGCTTCCTCTTGAGTTAACACTATGACTTAACTACTAATTCCAAAACCAAGTATATTTGCGTTTACCGATTAGTGGAAAGTCTGTGAACAACCGTGATTGTATTGTCTTTGATCTTATCGCTGTGAGAGCAATGTTCAGTTGCTGGTCAATTTCATGATACTTGCCAGCAAAAATTGCATCAGTCATTAGAATTCCAAGCCAGTTTGACTGAGTGGAGCTTTTCGTGTTCGATCCACTCAAAACAGTTGTACGTGTCTCAGTAGCTAGAGGATAGTTCGTGGAGGTTTTGAAACGTTCACTTGAGTAACTAGCTTTCACAAATCGGTCTTCATCCATCAGCACGGTCCGGAGAATCTGTTCTAGGTAGAATTCGGTGAACATCATGCAGTTTTATGAACTACCTTCTATTACGGCCAACCATCCAACACGCATTGCCAGGTCATCCGTTTTGCGGATAAATCCACTCGCTATTTAAAAAACCACGGCAAACGATTGATTTTTCACCCCTATTCTTAGTCCACATAACAAAATTACAGTCTTGTTGTCGATCTTACGGTATTCGTGAGTCCGAGTGATACTTACCTGTGGTGACCATTTGATAGAAGCTAGCAATCTGCTGACCACAGCACTTCACAAACACGTCCGCCGGTCGAAGTGACACAACTGTAACCAATCACGATTGCCCTGGTTGCTGTAATGCTATTCGTAAAGTAACTGTCACTCATGGGAGTCCCTTGCTAGTCAGACAGGTTAAAACAACAATAAGACTGATGTAGCTATTTTCCACAACATCCAGCCATTTGCTATGATAATTACTATCCATAAAATTATTTGTGGCTCACAAGAAACTCTAACTGTATTCACAGTTCAAGGCCATTTTTTCCACTTCGACTAGGCTAGCGTTGGGCACAAGTCAGTTCACTTGCTGCTAGTTGAACGAGTTCGACTGCAACACTACCCCAGTCTATAATGCCGCCACATTAATAGTACTCGTTGATGCATTTCCTGAACTAGACCACAAGTCGGCTGATTACCGCCTTTTCTTTTCAACACGCCGATATCCTAATTTTTCCCACCTGTAGCATAAGTTGTCACGTTTCTCTTCCGAATTCATCGCCTTAGACTCTGATTTGTCCTCAATCAGATTTTCGCACGCTACCTGAAATGCATCCAGCAAAGTGGTTCCATTTTATTCAACGGCTGTGAAAGCCAGAAGCTGTTAGGCTGGCGATAACGGAGCCACATGTGGTTTGGTGAGGTCGTTTGCTTTAATCAAGTTGAGGTTTGTAATCACTAGGCCGAGAGACAAAACCAAGTAAAAACCTTTGAACTTTGAGTCAAGTCTGTATTCGTCAGCCCTTGCGTTTGTGAACATTAACTGCGGTGAAATGCTCATAATACTCATTGTCACGTGCTAACACAGAGTTACAATTAAACACTGCCCTCAAAGGTTACGGTCAAGTTTTTGAAACAACTAATAAAAGGCAGCCATTTTGACAGCCATTTTGATTTGGATGCTTGATTTCTGAGAACCATTTCTGCCTAACGAGAAATTTTGAAAGCGTACTGTGAAAGGCGGTCGAATTAATGAGTCACACTTATCAATATTTAACAGACAAGCTATTTTCTACCGTTTATCTGTTACTACTAACAAAGCAAATGCAGTCCTGCTATATTGTCATATTCACCCCATTTTATTTGTGTTACCTTTCCGGGTGAGATGACTTACAGACATCCTATGAAAACTGAAGGTCTATACCGTTCATATTGATGGACGTTCCTATATTTATTCTGAAACAATGGTGCTCGTCGTCGCGTTTGTTGACACAGGAAGTCAGCGTAAATCTAGAAAGCCTTCAGCTTGGGGCATTTTCATTATCCAGTGTTAATCATTTCTAGGCTGAAAGGAGTATTGTTTTGAAGGTCCTTTGTGCGTTCAAAGCACATCAAGTGGAAAATGAAGATGGTATTTCGTGTTAATGATTCGGTAGTTTAAATGAAGGTTACCGGTGCACATACATGACTTACGCCTTACATGACAAAAAGTGTATGACATCATATTTACGATGCATTGCGTACAACTGGGTAACTTACAACTCATTTCCATCATTGTTACGGTCAGTTGATTTTCCCAAAGAACGGAACTTTGTGCTGTTGTCTGAAGACCTTCAGAGAGCCCACCACCTTATATTTTTACTCAGTGCCACGCTCGTCTAAAGTCAACTATCAAAACGACGACACAATTAAGCCCTCTTAGTGAAGATTTCGCCTGACAGTAGCCGGTGTGGTGTGCGTCATGTCTGGTTAGCTGTTTCAAGTTTACATCATATTCTATCGTCAATACTTACGGAATCGTATTACACAACGAATGTCGGAAAGTACGCCATCATACAAAGTTCTGCTGGTATTGGTTGGGTAGCGTTAAGTTAAAGGAGCTATTTTTGGGAGTACAATAAAATCCCAACAAAGTAACTGATCTCGTGGATTAGATCAACACTTCTTTTTTTCTGAAACCCAAATAGAACACACTTCACCATGTTCAAATACTCTAATCTTTAGCCACAATGAAGGATTCCACTTCACAACTACGTGCATAAGAAGAGTAACAGTGATGTCAGTGCTTCAGGAAAAGCTATCCAATTTCTGCCGTTGTTAGATAATTAATCGGAAAATTTTTATTTTACACTCGTTGATTTTAAAATGGGACTATAGACTTTGTCGATGCGAAAAGCAGACACGCGGTGAACCACGGTGCACATACTTTTTCCTGAGCAGTGAGTTTGCACGACGCAATACAGCAGTGATACTTGGTCTCACGTGCTTAAAGTTGGAGTAATTCTGTTGGCTTTACGGTTGTGATGTGAATATTTGATCTCACAGCTGTTCAGATTTGCCCAAGTAACTTGCCAGGATGAATATACTTCCCCTTTGTCACTATTTGTTCTAGCTGACCAGATAAGCATTTTCACCAGGAGGTTAGTCTGAGCGGATTAGATGGGAGCACGAGGGCAAAAAAACATGCTGCGAGCAGATTAACATTAAGGCCCTCAAAAATACTAATATTTTGATAGACCCCGTGCTCTCTGGTAGATTGACAGTTTAACCTGACACTGTCACCGTCTGTGATTTATTTTAGACCCTACACGAAAATTTAAAATCACTGACCCACATTTTTGTCTTACGGTATGCCGTATGCGACAGAAGAAAAGTCATCGAGTATTATTCGTTGTTCAAAACCAAAATTGCAAACATGATGCGGTAACAAAAAATAGCTTGGACATTTGTAAAGTCTTTACAACACGTTTACGTCAACAGCAGTTTAATCACCGGTCCAAATGTGAATGCTACTCATAAACTATATGGCGTTACTGTTAGTCGCGGACTGACGTGATCGTCAGAGAACGGAGATCATTAATCAGGCGGAGTTGTCGTTTTTGCATCTAGTATGACTCAAGAAAGCAAACTCATAGGGCAACAGACACATAATGTAAAATTAGGCATCCACGTGCACCCAACTTTGGTGACAGACACATGCAAAAGAACCGACACATTAGAGGAAAACAATCAATTTTTGTAGATGGTTTCTATTAGCTGGCTTCCATCTACAGCGAAAAATGTTTTGCTCATGTTTTTGGTTACTTGTAATTTTAAGTAAATATAAGTATTTTTGCTGTCGATTACCTGGGTGACTGCTTTGGATAAAACGGATAATACCAATCACTTCCTATTCAGCTCATAATCACTTTGATCGTGCAGTCTTTCACGATACGTCGGGTACAGTTTTGACTCACACTACATTTGTTATATAATATCTTTAGGGCAACGGTTATTGTACCAAGCTCCCATTGGAGGCTCGATGTCTAAACTAAACGTTAAATTCTAGTGGTTCACGAAATTAAAGTGATCGCATAATACAGTTATCACCCTGCGTCTCTATTTTGGTTATCCATCAATGATCAACTGCATTTTTATAACGCTTTAACTACAATTGACCTATGTTTATTTTAGGAGTGTTCATATTCAAGCCTTATATTTGTTCGCTTTCCATCTTCTAACACCATATCCATCCTAACGGAACTGAGTTTGGATATGTGAACGAGTAGCTGAGTGAATGAGTAGTATATACCAAAGGTACCATGAAGTAGACAACAAAGAAAAAAAATGGCAACATGTTATTTCATTCAAGCCATGTGAGTGGATATTCTGCCAGTTTGTTTCCAATGGTATTCTTGTTCTTCTGAGTTGTGGTCCGTATCTGCTAACTGATGGCAAATGCTCTATAGATTACCCTTTTTGCCTGAAAATTATTACGCAGCAGATCACACCTATGCCGATGTTGCTATTCAAAGGGGAGCTAAACGTCATAACTATGCATAATTACTAACCGGTTGCGATATTGTTTTCTATGCAGGAAATGATCAGTTATTCCTAGTTCGATCAACACTTTGCTTCTACTACGGCTTTCCCTCTACTATATATGCTTTGATATATATCACTAGATGACGAAGTACCTAGCTGGTAACGGCGCACTGATTAACCCAGCCGGCTTTTGTTTCCGAATACTAGCTGAAATAGTTTCATACGTTACACTTAGAAGCTTATCTATTAAGTCGTTCTGTTCAAGTTGACTCAACCAACTTTAACGAACGGATACTTGCTTCGTAGATTTGTGAGGATTTTCATGTTGGTTTATGGTTTAACTGAGAGCGGAGTGGAAAAAAAGACAATACGGCTTCGAAGGCTTGTCTAGTAAGTCAAGGTTTTGGCTCACGCACTAAAAATAAAATACCGTACAGCAGTAACATATACGCTAATCTGATGAGCAAAATAATTATATTTCTACGGCATGCATGAATTTAAGTTTGGAAAGAGCTTTGTAGAAGTTTCCCACTTTGTGTAGAAGTGAGTACAACAAGATGCAGATATAATCCTCTATGTGGAAACAAAATAACAGATTGGATTACATCAGCACGTTAAAGCTGTAGGACATACGCGAGGAAGACGTCTGCATGTGTTAGTTAGGGAGTTGCCCGAGGAAGTAGATGAGCGAGAACCACTACATACGTAAACGTTTTAATGATCAGTTATTGCAGCAAGCTAATGTACTAATGAAGACACACAGGCTTGTATCAAGTTTCTTATCTTCCACAAAAACAGAAGTAAAACCACCTGGCGGTTTAGATATATCAAAACTTGTACAATACAAACTTAACAACCAACTAACAGGGTTTGATGGGAAGTTTGGTTGTTTACCTAAATGCGTAACACCAGGATTTGGTGAAACACACCTTAAACGTCATAGTATTCTGAAGAGTTAGCAATTTTACCGACCTCAATGATGGCAGAACTAGACAGTCTCAGACCAGTAGAAGGGCGACATCCCGAAATTTACCAGGACTATCCTACTAGTGATCCAGGTAGACCTCGACAGTAGTCCACCACACTAATGGGGAGAAAACCTGGCAAATGTTTTAGCAAGTGATCATTTTTATGGTTTACACATTAAGGTTCAATTCAGTCTTTATGCTCAACCAGAAAACAGCTCAAGCGTGGACAGACGCTTGTAGAATGTGGCGATTTATCTCCTTATTTTTCTAATGAACTTAAACGTCCCGCATGCGCACGATTTCATTTGACCTGTTCAAATTATTTCGTGCTGAATACGGTCGTTTTCGATTGGAATAACACTCACGATGGGACTTGTTGAGCGGCACAATTAACCGTTTAGTACCTAACAGGATTTTGTTCGATTATAGGTTCATTTAAGATACCCTGTGATTTGAAGATTTAACAGTATACACATATATCCAATCCATTTATTCACCGTTCTTGTCGTGACCCATATTCGTCCACTTAAATGACCAAGGCAGCATAAATCATTACCGAACCAGTAGTTATTGGCATTAACACTTTTTGGGATAAGGTTAATTTCAATTAATCTGTTAGTATATTTTTTGTCTGGAATATTATGATAAGAATGTACCCAAAACGCAGGCTCATCTCTTTCAAAATTTTTGCCAGTGTTGACTTTTCAAGAGTTACAATTAATGGACGAACAATGTACTAAGTGGTTTTTAGCATTCGGCCTACGCGGACCATTAATACACACGTACAACCGCAGAAAAAATAGGTCAGGATCAATTAGCACTGGTTAACACATTCGGACCTGACTAGGAAAGTGTACTGCTTGCGTTCTCAATTGGTCTTACAGTGTCAAACTTACACACGCTCCCCGATATTGATCACCTAAGCTGGTTGAACACGATTGTACCATTTAGTCCATTTTCACAGGGAGCTAATAGGTCTATCGCCGTTCTGCCTGTGCTGTTACCATATCTCAAGCACAGTCCTCTGACATGGCAGTGTTTCCGTGGTATGATGACTTGCATTTGCATTTGCATTTTTGTCAGTCTGTTAGAGCACTGTCAATTTGAATCAATAGGTAACTATAGAGTGGATTTTCTCCAAGCAAGTTCTTGTGGCGTAAAGTAAGGGCTGTGTGAACCATTATGACTAGTCTGTTACTTCCAATTAGCCGTCTAACAGCTGACACGTCAGCTTCACTTTATACTACAGGAATGCTCATACTGTCGTAGAATCGTCAAATCTTGAGCTACTAACTGACTACTCTTCCAGCTAACTGCTAGTGGCAAAATCCTAAAAGACGGGTTTGCTTTCCACATTGTAGTCGCCTTAGCTCGGAAAGAATTGCTCTGATAATCATGACAAACTGACTAAACGAATGAACAGTATTAAACCAGAATCAGGTGGTCAATCCGTTTCTAAACGCAATAAATCATGGTAAAAGACAGATCATTGTGATCAATCACGACGAGTGGAGATTCAATCAAAGCAGGTGCAGATAAACGGTTCCTTCTCAGTTCAGGTTGGAGTTATCGAATAGTCATTGGGAAATCTTCGCAAAATTTCAACGAACAATAAACTACCTCAATTGTCTATTCTCTCTATATAGCTTTGGTTGCTTCCTACTTAATAGTATAACACAAGGAAAGAGCCTCATACTCATAAGTGAGTAACCTACCTTCTCAATAATGAACATCATTTGATGAGGGCAACAGTGCCCATTTTTGCGAAAGCAGGGCATTTAAATGTTGAGGAACTCGAATGAGGTACATACAGCAACACAGAGTAAAACACGTTTGCTCTGTAAATACCCTCAAAAGTGACATGTACGTATGATAACATGACTGACAGCATGACTGTTTGTAGAAGGTTGACGAACTATTAATCCTCAAGATGAAAATTATTAGACCAGTTGACTTGGTCTATAGTTAGCTTTGGGATTTACGTAGCCAACTTGGAGCAGTGGAATATGACAAGCTGACTTGCGCTACCTTAGTAACTAAAAATGTTCCTGATTAATTGGACAGTTGCGAATGTTCGTTACATAGTTTGTCGCAGACGTCTAATCTCTCGGTTTTGCGTAACCAGATATATTGGGTTTGATATGATTGTCCTGTAATTCTCAGTAGAGAAAAATCCCACGTCAATCCCATATACTTGTTTTGCTTACGACTATGGCTGTTTGATTCTTCTTCACTGGGAAGACTTTATAACAAGTGGTATCCAATCTTGTATGCTTTCTCCAGACGGACGAAGTAAGGAATTTCTACTTAACAAGATGTTTCAAAATTACAGATGGACATTCTCATTCTGTCAGTTTCCACTTCCAAGTGAACAGTGGTTCTGATTATCCAGTCGATGAATTGCCGGCCCTCAAAACGTCTAGTGGCTTAACCAACACACAGACCAACAGTTCTTCAAGCGTCTGATTGGTTAAAATATGCCGCGCTAGCAGGTCTTTGAAACATTATGCAACTGTGTCCATACACCATAAAATTTCAAACAAATCACAAGTATGCAAACATTTACACATGGGCCAAAGCAGTCACAACCGTGGTGTGAATTTATCCACAGTAATCTTTTTCAGTGGGAGCAAATTAAACCATTCCAAACATTAGGCTAGTAAGTGGTACTTTAACAGTGATCAACCAACTCAGAATATAATGCCAGGATACGATTGCTTTCTCAGGCTGTCGTTCAATTGAACTCACCATAAACTGCACAACAAATTGGTTAGCCGATAACGTAGTTGTTCACTTTCTACACACTTCAATTAAAATGTAGTGTCAACAAATGTGCACATTCCGCCACGTATGTTTCAGTATTCTTCTAGGAATTCTTGAGTCTAGGTACAGCACTTTTGTAGTTGGGCTGTGTTACAATCCGCCAATCGGGTGCTCTTGGACATTCACGGTTTGTTGTAGCCATTGGTTTAGGTGCACGGCATGTCAAGTATTGAATCAATAAGACAAGCAAAAGTTTATCGCAATGAGAAATTGAACTGCGACGTACTCTAGCATTCAAAACTCACAAACAGGCAGTGGGCATCGCAAAAATGTGATACCGATTGTGTTAAACCTAAACGGTGAAACGAACAGAGTTTTCGTCATGGAAAACTATGACTTTCTGGAATAATTCTTAATGCCAAACGAAGAGCGCTGCAAGTTTCTTTTTGCAAAGCAACCCACTAAAATTGAGCTGGCTATCGTCCACTTTCATACAAAAACCATCGTGTTATTTTACAACTAATAAAACAGGAGATTTCACTGGGCTATGTTGGTTGACATGCATGGTTCGGAAGATAGTAGCTTCATATTCATGCTGTCGTAATCAGAATTATTAGCCGTTCGTGTTTTTCGGCAGTAACAGTGCGAGCAGTGTCAACAATTCATGCCACTTTCTGTCCAGTATATTTGTGTTATAATTGTACGCATCGACATAATAATACAATGCCTTCCAATGCACTAGTTCCTTCTTTGAAATATGACGGCTGCTATAGACGACGTTACTGACGTAGTCCCTCACATGTAGTCATTTCAGTTTATCCGCTAAGTTTTACTTTCCCACATTTATTGTCGTGCTTTGCATAAACAAATCATTGTACGAGATGCTCACGTTCGTCAATAGTTACGCACACAGGTAACCACAGCCACGATGGGTTAGGTGAGTTATTTTTTGTTGATCGGATGCAGATGCACATTGTATCAGGTGGAAAACTGAGATGACCATTCACTTAAATGATCTACCTTAATTATTCTACACACAAACTTACGAAGTTCGTTTGGTTTCCTTTACCAACGTATGTGGTTTAATGAAGTTGGCTGTATGGTGCGGGAATTGTTATTATCCACAGCTACTTACTTCAGAAACATTGCCCATGTGTTGTCCTCAAGACACTTCCGGTACTGAAAAGTTTCGATTTCACCAACTCACCACAAATTGTGCAAAAGTAAACCATAATGGTCGTGTCTACCAACATGTCCAACTGATGTGTCTTTGCAGCTGTTGCCAGTAGTCCTGATGGCCTGGTGGCGTATGTACTCCAACAGTTCAATCTGAAAATGTATGTGTGCCGAAGTACGATGAAAGTTCTACCAGATGCAGCACGAATCTACGCCATGATCTCGGAACTTACACATTTGGATCCTGTCATCCACACGTCCCGTTCCATACTAGATAGAGGAACGTACTTGGGAAAATGGACCCAAATATGAAATTTTCAAGCCCCAAGCGTGACTCCGTGGATCATTTGTTAGAACATTTGCTCTGTTTTTGTATGCTATTTCTGTCGTCGGTTTCAATCCAGCCGGAGCTTGGTTTTGCACAACTGAGTCTCTTCTAAACCATCACATTTGTCAAACTGTTTATTAGTGAATTATAACTATTCTACCAACAAATCAGCCTTCACAGTCTATCCACAAAATGTACACTGGAAAGACAAAAGAGTGTAAGGGATTAAACTGTTGTAATGTTTTTTTTTTGTAGAAAAAAGTACTTGGTCTGATTTGCCATCTCGCTAGGGAAACGTTTCGAATGGAGGGCCACCTGGAAGCATCTCATTAAGATCATGCTTGTGTAGATGACTGAAGTATGCAATCCATGCGGAATAATGAGTAGTTTAAAGTCAGTAATTGTTCGTGTATCTTGTTTCGAATTATTTTGGATGCATTCATTGGAGCCTGGCATAATCCTTAATGTAGAGACACTAAAACTAGATGTCGTTCGGTAAGAGAAAAGAATTACCGGCAGGTTTCCACGTGCCTCCTGTATACTGTGGGTGCACGTGTTGAGACCAAAAATGTTAGCCAACGTCGCAGCGAGTTTTTCGTTCATACACTGTGTGCACACTTTGCCTATTCTGCGTTTTCAACCAGTAATGCTTAATGCTGATGGTCTCTTTTTCTTTCCCACTGCTTCTGTTTCTCATAGTTGAAGATCGTTCATCTTCTTTTTGGGATTTAATTATATCCTTCAGGAAACCTCAGATATCTCACTTAATAACTGACTAGCCAGATGTTCGTATTTCACTTTTGCATCATGTGGATTATCGTCAAAGCCTGGGCACAAATCTGGATAATCTCGGAGAAGGTGCGACCGCAGCCAAAAAGCAGGGGCACGAATTGTTTCTCCCGTAAAAATAAACTCATATGGGAGTGCCTTTACTCGCGAATGATGATGCCACGTTTAGTGATGAAGTCATCAGACCTTTGGTTGGACAGATGCCGACAACGACGACTTTTTCTTTACAGGGAGAAGAACTCTGTGAATTGTCTGGTCAGCGTCCTGATAGTATCAACGTCAGGAAAGTTTATCGGGTTATTTGGCATTATATGGCTAAAATAAAATTCATGCTACGGACGGGCTGAAGCTTCCAGAAATATTCTTGACGGATCCGACTCAACTGTGACAATGATGAATGGTAGTACAGAAATTGGAGTATATTGCTAGCAGTATGCTCCGTAGAATGTGAGTCGCCAGGGGAAACTAGATTATTTATCACCGGATCGATCAGCCCCGCAACGAGCGCCTTTGTAAAGCTCATCCGGTTCCGTATCATCCTCTACACGACAGTGCAATTTTATGTCAACGTACAAGAAAGACAGTTGCTAATCGCTAAGGCTCGCCTGAGCCACTATTTGAATGCTTGCACCATTAGCCTATGAATCAGTTATCTGCTGACGACCAGACAGTGTGAGCACGTTCTCTGAATCGGGGCTCGTACACAGCAGTTTATATCAATCAACTGAATGTCTGAATGGAATCCTTCCGAAGGAGTTGAGGTGAAGCTACGTAATTGGAATAAATGTTCTTCCGTAATGTTGTTAACAAGAACACCACATTCATTCGCCCGTGCGTGGTAGCTTGTTCATTTTTTCCATACCATCATCTGATTCACATCATGCACCATAAAAAGCATCGGTCAATTCTCTATAAAACACTAGGAATACAAAAAGAAATGTACAATTTAATGACAGAAATAACGTGCTCAGACGTGCCCTGTTAGGTGTGCTACAAAACCAGGCCGAAAGCTTAGAAGTATTGCATTTGGACTCAGCCGTTCGCCGGATTTACTATAACATACAATAGACACCAAGTGACCCGGTAGATTGATTTCCCATGCAGGTCTGTTCAAACACTCAACGCCGGAGTCCACCAATGCTACCGATATTCGGTGAGTCACATTACGTGTTAGTAGTATGTTTTCAGTTAGTAACGCCCCTGCAGCGTCTAAGCACGCCGTTTCTGTTGCTGGTTTGAATCCAGCCGAAATTTAGATTTTTCGCAATAGGGCTTCCATAATTATCACATTTTTGCAGCTACTTATTAACAGTCGACCGCTTAAAAATGGAGTTTTCGAACTGAAAATGTGCACTTATCCGAAACAAAATGGCAGTTTACACTGCATTAAATTGGATGGTTTCTAAAAAAAATTATTCTGAACTAAATAAATTATCGAAAGATGGTCAGCAACCACAAATGGTGGACTTTCGCTTGAGTTGCTAATGTGTACGTGTTGAGAAGGTTGTAATAATTGAAAAGATGAATGGTGTTTTGTTTGAAAAAGTTTCTACTCTATCTACTGTTGTATATAACTTGAATCGATAAGAACTTTTGAAAAATATGTCTGCCACTGTTGTTTTCTCGAATTTGATCCGAATTTCGCAGGATATTTCTTATAGCTGCCGTATCTTTTTCATTTTTAAACTGACTGGCAAATGCCTCTCTGATTGGTTGGTTACTTTTCAGACGGCCACTGATATTCGCAGACGCAGTTCATGGGACTGAGTGAAATCCAACTCCCTCAACTAGCTACAAATGGAAAACCAAATCGTTACCTATCCACATTTATTTCCACAATCAGTTACGGAGTGACCAAGACGCCTTAGCACATGGTTATGTAGTCCTCCATATTGCACCTCCAGTATTGCAAGTTATCAACCCATTCACAGTGCATAAGTCTGCTTGCAGTGTTTGCCTGTTTCGAAGGAAGTGCAAGGTTAAGATGTATCACATGCTGCAGAAAATATCGTCGCCGGATCAAACTCGGTAAAGTAACAAATTGCCCCACATAGAGTTGCTTTTACCTCTTGAGTAAACATAAAACGAGTACCGGATATTACTTCTATCTATATGAATGGTTGCGGATCTTTAAATAGGAAAACTTCAAAAACTGCGTATGCCCTCAACATCGCCGTCGGGTGCACTTGATAAAATGATCTCACGTTCAGTTTGTCCCAATCTACTCTTAATCTACTCAACGTAAATCAATTCTAATTGGTAAGCAGTAATAAAATGCAACAGGTCTCAAAATTCGATCTCATCTGACGTAAGCGACTTTGGAATATTTAGGGTACTTGAGTTGTTGAAATGTACCGAGTCAGTTTGACACCTCTGAAGTCGTAACTTTGTTCTGGCTAGAGTATCGTGATTTAACTTAGTGGTCAGACTATAGTTACTCGACTTCCTATCCTCTTTTGCCAAGCAGTGGAGAAAAACCGGTCAGCATAACGTCTACTGTTTACCGTGTATTGATGTAATGTTGGACTCACACTAAGGAAAACGAAAACTGACTTAATTATTCACCAAGTACTATTCAGTCAAAGAGAGCTCTTAACTTATGATGTACACAATCGGATAAAATGAATTAAGATTGTACTTATATTCACATTTTGCATTGCATTCATGGGTGTTTGCGATGGCTTGCTTGTCCAAACCCACACTTACTAGCTAACAAAAGATAAATGGTTTCTTTACAGATTTCAGCCATCCTGGTAGCTCACTCTGAGTAGAAATAGAATGCATCAAAATTTCACACTGGCATTGCCAAGTTTAAAGGGAGAGGGAGATTCTCAGCAAGCTTGATCGTCATTCTCTAAGAACGCTTCAACGATATATTCACCTGTTCGCCCGTGTATGCTTGTGAAATAAAAACATGCACATTGCACATCCATCGTTGGTTAAGTTTGCGTTGCGCAGATCAATGAATTACAAGATGAGAACACACAACTCATAGATAGGAACACTCGTTCACAAGATGCATCACTATCAATAATAGATTTTAAAAAATGCCGCAGTTCTAAGGCAAAATCTTGTAAGCTGGAGATTCTGTCTTAGAACATCACCAAAAAGTAGAGTTCTGCACTAGTTAAATCAATAGTTTTAAATTTTAACAAACTGGCATCCTACCACCACCATCAACTAGATTAACATATTACAGTGTTTCACCTTGTTTTTCAGTGAACTTAATAGCCGTCATTTACATTAAAACTCAACCTGGAAATATCTTTACTGTTTTTTCGAGAGTGATGTGGACTGCGTGGCAGGCGGTAACTTTCACGATTAGTCACTTAATTGAGGAATTCCGTTTTCCTTGTTTGTGTCCTAAGTTTCATTCAACAATCTGATGCTCAGTCAGTTTGCTATACCTGCTTTGCTTTATATTGCTGAACTAATTGTTTGATTATCTTCTGCGTCACTGGAACTCATTTTTGACCTGACCTAATCATGTGACGATCTACCTTTGATCTTGTTACTTCTGTTCGGAATCCAATAGTTCTTTTAAACTAGGCTATCGTCATAACTGGTTAAAATTTGTTCACCGTATTCAGTTGTGTCCGATTAATATTACTGTGGAGCTATCTGGACTCAATCGGGTCTTCAGTCGGACTGTCTGTTTACGGGCTATGTAAAAATCATGGGTTTGGATCATTGCGGTCAATTATATTCACTTTCAACCTCCCGACTGTGTTAGCTCTAATATTCTTTGCCGCGGAACCACAGGCGTTAACTTAAACACATGGCTTGGGAAGCATGGTTCAAAGGCGTTTTTCCATCTGGTTGCTTGAGTTTGATTCATTGCCACATCACAACGAAATATCTGCTGGCCGTCCACCTACACTGTGCTTACAGAATGACAGGCGGGTTGACGCGAGTAACTGGAGGTGCTAACAAAAGAAAACCAACTGTACTGTGCGAGATTCGGAAACAATGCTCCTTTCCAAAAGCAGATGACCAGGAATTGTGAATGCTCTGTTCAAATGTAAGTGGCGTCGACCTCGAACCCAACCAACTTCCTGAACATACATGAGTACATCGTGCAGACTCATCCGGATGGTAGTATAAAACGAAATCCCCAGCGGAATTCGTACGTGATAACAGTCCAGACTGCAGGCCATTAATCTGAAAGCATGACATTTCGTGTTCTGGCCACTGCAAGAGCCGCCAGAATTCTGCTACACAGTACAAATTTGTGTTAGCGAGAAACCCATTGTCCGGTTTAAAAATCCGTAGGTCAGTTCAATTAACAGACTCCCATTCCATCAAATAATGCCTGGTGTAATTATGTCAGACGTTGGATTTGAGTTTCTCATATGACAACTATTACAGCGCAAATTGTGATGCAACATATCATACGTTGAAAATCACCCGAACTGGTTGCAGTTTTGCATTCTCATAGGCATTTCAGTCGGCCTTTTACGAAGAGTAACCTTAGACTCGAATTTCGCGGTGGTTACATACGGTTAGTAGCACACTTCCTTGTCAGGACAGGGATTTAAACACGACTTTTGCTTGCAAAAAGACTTCATTAATTATCGGCAAAAACGTGCAGCTCAACAAGTTTTATAGTTTCCGTGATTTCAAATTGGAGATAAGTCTCAGACGTTGGGTCAAAAATCAGTGCAGACAGGACTGTTACCGTCTTTCTTCCGGAGCAGATCGGGCAATGTGAGCGGTATTCACAAGCAAACGCAATTGATTATTTGTATATGCTGATTTGTTCCTGACTTATATTTGGCGGGTTGTAAACACGGTAGTTTCATTATGGAGTGGCCGGATCCCCAGTCTCAGTTATGGCAGTATGCACACTACTGAAGTGCTCTAACAAGGGAGCAACCTTACATTAAGTGTTCAGCATTAGTTAGTTTTTAGTGGACACCCCATTTTTGTCGAGTAAGCATGGCGCGATGGATGGTTTTAATGCTGATGAGACCGCTCTTTCTAGTTTGGCACAAAATAGGATGTGTCGGAGACCAAAACGTGTGTAAAAAATGGATTAGCGCCGCTTCTTAATTGTGGTTTTGTGGATAATAAACTCCTTCGACTGGTGGTTGGGAAGTACAAATTCCCTGGGTGCCTTCGGGACGTTGGTCTCTAACACCCTATATTCGCCCGCCCATCCTAGGAACGCGCAACTGCTAATGCTAATCTTTTGGGCGCGGTTTTTCGAATGTGAATGAAGGAATGATGGTCGAATGACGATCGACCATTCTACTTAAGGACCATGTGACTCCTCATGGACACATCTTAGAGGATTTTAGCATTTGATCATCATCCTCGTCTCTATAATTGTGATTTAGCAGATGTTTAAGGATCTAGTTCTGGAAACTGATCTTGAGTATATCCTTTCACGGATCGACGTTGGTGATTAGTGCAATATTGCTTCGAAGTTTAATGATTTCCATTATTTGCTCTTATTAGACGCATGGTGATGTGCAGACGAACGTTTTAATGAACAAGTTTTTGAAAGCTGGTTTTCAACAAAGGCTCATTCTGAATGTCGCCGTTGAAATATAATGAGAGTAGATTGCTGGTTTTAACCTCTAGCTAACGAGCGGTGATAAACTGTCTCATGATAGACCGACGGAAGTTGACATCAACACTGATAAAATGACTTTACATTTGTTTAGCCAGTTTGATTTTGTATATATGTTAGAGGCAACTTATTATTTAGCCGAATAAGCGTTGACAAATGGCTGAGAATTATAATGCGAACCGACCAGACGATGAACCATTTCATCCAGGGTTCAATTTATTCTGTGAATAGGAACATAACATACTGTATAAAATGTTAAAAATTACATTGTTTATTCTTAGAGGTACGTCGAGGATAAAATCGTGTGCATCTTTATGAGAGCATGCATCTCATCACTTAATGAAGAGGACCCCATGTTGGTTAGGTTATATGAAAAGTGGGGCGCTAGTCCATTTTTTTCCGGATGGGATTATTTAAGAGGAGCAAAGTCTAGTTACAGTTACAGAATAACTCGCAGACATTCGGCAATTAGGTTTACTGAATTATTGTTCACAAGTACTTTCAAAATTACGTAACCATAATTGGCCACAAACATATCTCAAAATATTCCCAGTTATATTGTTGAGGCAGCGAATGTAAGACTTAACCAAACAAAACAGCTGAATGAAATAACGCTACTGAGCGAAGCCCGCGGACATTACGAAATGGCCAGAATTCATATGGTAAAACTGTTCAGCGACAATCATTACCCTGACATTGAAGTTGCTGGAGTTCACCATTTGAAGTGTCAGAAAAGTTCTCTCAACGCAAGACTATTGTTGGGCAGACCAAAAGTGATCATAATATTGCTTCTATTGAAGATGGTCAGCAGAAATACACACATTTGTTTTACACGTACTGTCATAAATATACACCCATATGATCAAAGTTAACGACTTCCAGCTTTCAAGAATTCATTTTAGTCCTACTTGGTTCACTGATCTCTGACTTACCTGTTGATCAACCAAACATCGAGGATTTCTGTATTATTCACCAATATAACACAAAAAACCTGATGATAAATGATCCAGAACACACTTTTTCTGTTTAGCTTCCTTCCCCAATCACTATTTTGTTTTCGAATGAATGTCAGGTGGAATACTGTGAAGCAAAGCGAAATGCCAGAGCCCAACTTATATGAAAATACCTCTTGTCTTTTTTGAGGAGAAGTCTTGTTATTAGACGAGTAATTTTAAGCTGCGAATTTTTTGTCCATGTGTTCGCAGTGTTTTATATTCTAGAGCTTGGGAAATTTACTAGGAAGCACAAAGTTTTGTTCTACTTTCGTTCACATAGTCATGAATAGAAGGCACTCATCACCTAAGCTTTCGCAACATGTAACTCCTGTGGCTGCTTGAACAAGCTATCTTAAAACATCTTAGAAGTCAACTTATTTCTATATAAAGTCACGATTCCTGACATCCATCCGTATCGCCTATACTGAGCTTTTCCGACTTCAATTAATCTTTACTTCAGCGATCTAGTTCTAGAGTTTTCAGCTGTCATTATTTTATATTTATGAACTGGAAATTTGCATAAGTATTGAACACGATCAGATGCTTTCTTGCAGTTTCTGAGAAATGTCAGTTTTAGTAACAGTGTAAACTAGACAGAGCAGGGTTTTCAGAAATCAACCACCCATCACTGGACAATATAGATTGTACTTCTACTGAGTCACAAGTTCTCCCTATTATTGCCATAGCCTATGAGGCCAGCTGTTGACCGCACACATACAAATATAACAGGCCACTTATTCAAAAACGTTTCATGCGGTAGAATTACGTCATTAATACCGGCAAGCTGGTGTACCAAATTGTTATACACTGGGCTGGATGACATCGGTCAAGGAGATACCTGAGTAACTGTGTAAACCGAACCACGTCCTCCTAATGACGATTTAAAGTAACACTTGTATGATACAGTCTAGTGGACGATGACGTCATCTTTGTACGGTAATGCGAAAATGAACCGCCGGCAAATAAGCGAGTATCACCGGTAAGCAGATGGTATTAAATGAAGATTTATGCATGGCGTTCAGGGCTTTAGCTTTGTAACCGGCTGGATGCACAGCAGTTTTGAATTTCTACTTCTCCTTTCGTAGTTAAAGATTTTAAATAATTTCGTGGGTTGTACTAATAATTCCAGAGGTAGCTCACATGATGGACCGACAGAGATCAGGGAAGAAACAACGTTTGAAAATAGTACGGCGAACTAAAATGACTATGGAAATCTTCGTTCGAGTAATGTTTAATGTTCCATTTGTTCCTCGAATGAATCACATTTTATTAAAGTTTGCATCCAGAACGATGTGAATGAACAGAAAATAAGCATCGATTCAATAAATAAGGAAGGTTACGGAACAACTGTGTGACAATAATTACTACTGGGTGTGGTGCCTCGTAAGCTGTGCCGGAGTGTCGTTGCTGCTTATTAAGCAATTATTCAGCACACCACATCACACCAATCACTTCCTTGGGGGAGACGTTATTCCGAGTTGAGAAACTGGGTAGACGAGTAAATTTTATCGTACTGTGGTGGATTATAAAACTGAAAGTGTGAGTAATACAACACTGTACCGATTACCTCAACGCCGGCGAGATACGTCCAAAGGCCTACAATGAGCTGATCGAGGACAGCACGGGTGACCGGACAAGCCATCGCTCAACAAGATCAAACTAACAGACGAGGAGTGGCAAGCAAAAAACGCCGCAATAGAAGGCGCCGATCACACACGTAAACCGGGCAGAAGTGTGCACGACACGTGAGCGGGAACCGGGGTGTGTTGTGGACCGGAATTCTGATTCACAAACGCAAATAAGCGCACAGCTCGCCAACCAGCAAGTCTGACATAGATGCCTTAAATATAAACTTGAATTCACCATGAAGTAGAATCGAATGATATAAAGTGTCATTTAGAGATTGCTAATGATCACGAATTAACTGGAATCTTCCAACCTCATATTTCACACATTGTTATTCTGGAAAAAAATAAACTCTCCCAACCGTAAACTGTCCGTTCATATGTAAATGCAATAGCTACTATCTTCCTAGTGTTCAAACGTGAATCATGGAACCGGATTCTTACACATAAATGAAACTGGCAGATTCTGGTAGCGTCTCAGATATCATTGTGAAGTCTACTTCAATGGATCAAATGGTGAGCTGCACGTAGCCAAATTCAGCAGAAATTATCAGAATCAGAAAAATGAAATAGCGACGAAATAATTTTATGGAGTCGTCAGTTTTCAGTCGTCGTTTTGAATAATTCCCTCAACAAATAGTTCAAACCAACTCGTTTTTGTACACCACTACCACGAATTGTTATTTACCAGAAGGCGGGGACATTGTCCTTCAGGTAGTTTACATATTTACTTCAGTCACCACTATGTGATAAATGACCACAAAATATGCATCACAGTAGTCTATGAATGTTGGACGTTTGGGACTGCCTTCACTCAGAAAGTCGTACGTCAGATCGACAACATAATTACCAAGACAGTCACGTGTCTGGGGTTGGCAACTAGCTTTCGGAGAATCAGTCAACAAATGGCATCAGCACGTGCCGTGATGATAAAAACGAGGGATATGGCACACTTTGTTTCGCTTTGGTGCAATTCATAAAAGAATTAGTTGACGGATTTGTCAGAGGTAAAGTTCCCGCCCTTGTAGAGGTGCAGCTAACCTTGCGGCAGACTGCGTTACTAACACAAATACCAAAAGATGTTGGACATCACAACCGACTGAGTGTCATCTTGAATAAAAATGATGCAAAGTGGATGCCTACTGTTTTATTTATACTGGGCAAGTGTCTGTTACTGAGAATTGGCAATACACGGATGAAGTTCAGAAGGACATGACTGGAGTTTGCGGTATTAAACTGGGGAACAATTCCGGGAAGTTACAAGCGGTGCACATAATGCATACAGTGAATCGGAATGTGAGTGGCCAACGTTTACTGGGAGGGCAATCGCTGGAAGAGGAGAAAAGTCCCGATATGAAGGCTTTTAGAATGTACCGGTCAGAGTCGCTGTTGAATACTGCCGACGTTTCAATGCCCCAACTACAGGAGAGAATAAACCTGTCACTAGCACCAACGGAGTTGAGAGCGACAAATACGAAAGAATGTCATTAACGGGCTCATAAGGGTAGTGAGCGAACATACGAAATGCCAAAGCAAAGTGCTTACTAACCGGAAACGAAAGACAATGTCAACAATTATGTGAGGGCATTTCAGAATTTTCAACTGTTGATGAGCTTTAATCACTGCAATCAGTATCCCACATAAATAATCCCGGTCAGTGGAATTGAGGGAGTGTAGTCGATAGATGTGATGGACCCCTTTCAGAAAACAATCACCGGTAACCAGTTTATCGTAGTCATGAATGAACATTTCACAAGAGGCACTCAGCGTGCAAGTAACGTACGCAAGGAGCGACGAAACACAGAGCAAGTCATGGAATACCGCAAAGCGATTACACTGATCTAGGCCCCTGCCTCGAAATTTATGAGTTTCGGAACTGTTTGGGACGCCTGGGATTCAAGAGAATTTGCACGACGCCAGACCATCCTCAATCAAGTGGATTGACTAAAACAATCGCACAAGGAATGTGTGTTTGGCGGCAGTAGAAGGAAGCTGAGAGGAAACGGTATCATTAATCCTGCTAGCTCAACGTCCGTCGACGTAGGGAACAAGGAAGAAATTGCCATGTGATTTAATATATGGGCGCATACCAC
>JTDE01005782.1:2230-24187 GCA_014338405.1 Paragonimus skrjabini miyazakii
ACAAGAAGCGTTTAAGTATATGAATGCATGCTATTGCATTCAAGAGTGGACAAAGATGAAAAATAAAACTCAAAGTTCAACTACGAAAAGATCAGACAGACGACTCATCGTTCAATACACCAGCAAAGCCCAAGAAAAGAGTAGGTAGAAGATCACAGACACCCAAGTTGCTGAAAAGAGGAGCAGATTAGTTGCCAAACGACCATGGTCTTGGTTGGTGCAATCATTAACAAAAAACAGAACGGATATGCTGATATGACCTACCTAAGCCTAACGTACTCGTTGTCTCTTTCCGGATAATACACCGGTAGTCACGGTCAACTCTTGAGCGGTGGGAGTGCCCTTTAATTGAGGTACCTTTTTTAATTCCATTCTTTCTAACATAGAAGACAGCAGTGCCGCAACTGTAAAATAGTCCTGCTGTATATTCATTGGATCGTGCCTCACCATTTTAG
Source organism: Paragonimus skrjabini miyazakii (assembly GCA_014338405.1). Lineage (NCBI taxonomy): Eukaryota > Metazoa > Platyhelminthes > Trematoda > Plagiorchiida > Troglotrematidae > Paragonimus > Paragonimus skrjabini miyazakii. The sequence goes on from JTDE01005782.1 coordinate 2,686, forward strand.
CACTCCTACTTAGCAAGTAGTGCAGTGTACAACCTTATGGATGCGTCTGCTTTTCGTTTGACTGCTCCCCTTTGGCTTGTCTGACAAGGTTGCGGCCGGCTTGACCGAAGTCCTCTGGATGGATGCAACGCACAAGCCTTACCCCCATACTTTAGTGTCTTGGGTTTTTACTATGTCGCATATGACACATTAAACTATTCAAGTGATTATTAAAATACTCTTGTGTGTGACGGTTCAGATTATGTTGTATATACGCAAGTAAAGGTGTACTTCCGCAGGTATAGCGCGGAGTTTGGAATTTGATGTATATTCTACTGTTTAGGAGCAGATGGTGGTTTACCAGCTGTATCCTGTGCGTTCTTACCTTACAGCTACATGCTCTACCATCCAGTACCTCTTTTATCATCTCGCTTGTTTCTTTTTCCGTCTCATATCGGATCAATCATTTCATGTTTATGGTAACCGCTGGGTATGAACTGGAAACTTCCAAACTCAAAACATGCTGCTTAGCGCGTGAAACATTACCCACACCCTAGGGGAAATAATTACCTTCGAGTCAAAAGTAATGACATCATAGATGACAACTAGAGTAACATGAGCTTCCTTCCCACCGTTGTTCGTTTGAAATCCGTATGCGGTCACATATCCCACCGCAACATTTACACCCCGTCCCACTCATATAGTCCAGGTCATCTGACAGTGCACCAAAACGTGTGAAACATGTACCTAAAAACGTTATACATAGTACCGGGGAGTAAATTATCAACTAATGTGTTAGTGTGAAATTAGGACACAAGCGCAGGTGACTCATGGTACTCTTGGTTGACTTTTAGTCTGTGTGATGTGTCTGTTCCATAAACGTTTTACCTCTACTCGATACGTCCGTTCTTGTTTTTCCTGTATATTTGCTGTGAGTGATGTATATTGAGGAACAGTTTAGTTTTTTTTCTTGTTTGAGCTGTAAGTAAAGGTTAGGCGTCATAAACAGGACAGCTACTTTGCGGTTTTCTGTGTCATCAGTTGCACTTACTTCACAACCACCTCGGCAGTGTTTATGTCAGTGGGCCCTGTTAGTGGTTATCTCACCTAAAGTGTTCGGCCACGGACTCTGGGTTGTGTGGACCCCAATCTGAGAGACGAACCTTATTTGCAGTGGTTCACCCGTTGTTAATTGACTTCATTTATCTGCATGAAGGATACGTTTATTCATTTACCACCTTACGCCAGTCGGCCATGGAATCGGAAAAGCTGCTCCCTGTGACAAACGGTTGGTGTCCCTAGTGCGCGATCTAACCATCTAAGTCTGCATAATTGAAGATGAAGCGAAGGAGCTCATTCAACGCCAGATACCAAATGTCCGCTTCCGAACATCATTTATCAGTTGATGTGAGCGGTCGGACGCAGACATCGGTGGTCAGGCGACCTACTTCTGTTTTGAACAGGGAATTTCCGCAGCCACCAAATAAAACGGTCTTTTCAGTCGTCTTTTGTATGCAACCCTTAGGCCTGTGCCACCAGACGTCCTACAGCGGCTAATACCGTCCAAGCCTTGAAGATACGAAATTCGATTTCATTCTTGTGACTCCGCCGATGCTATTGTGACTTCCAGGGTACACCAACTGGTTAACAACTTCCATGGCCTCTTTATCTCACATTGAATCTGCGTAATAACAACGGTCTTGCAGACGCACTTTGCATTTTGAGGTTTCAACATGCGTTCTGAAGTGTTTGTCTAACTGCGACGTAGTGTTCGGCGTTATATGATTTGTTTGAAAACTGTCCAACTACAACGGCTTGTCGTCAGCACAGTCAAAATCAGTGACTATGGGGCCTAGTTTCTAGTGGATGCGTTCGACGGAAATTGTGTCTCTGTACAACAGCTCCTAATAGACCAGAACGGTTTAGATTTGTTATTACTGTGACAGTTAAGCATTATTGCGATCCACTGGTGTTTTGCTCTGTATGATGATGGTGATTACTGCTCATCCGTGGATAAATTACTTTGCTATAACATTCGATAAAGTCAGCATAACATCCGTGTACGTTTTCTACAGACTAAGCCCCATCCCTTATATTGTTAAGCCGTTAACTTGTTAATGATTTAGCATCAATGTCAATCAGTACCAATGCTGATGGTTACAGCGAGCTGTGATTGATTATGTCGGAACTATCGAAGAACGTTTGACATTTTCATCCTGTGTGCGTTAGTACTATGTTAGGGCGCCCACCGTGTTACCGTCCCAAGCCGCCTCCGTCGTGAGAAAGAAATAAAACGATTGACTCAGTCCTACTTGGCGGAACTGTTCAAAGTGGTCGAGACTTTTTATACCGCTAGGCTCATCTGCGACCCTGGCTCTTTTTTCCGGTAACTGTTCTCTTTGATTTCTTGGGAATGTGTGGTCATTACGCGCCCTATGAATACTTGTCGCCTTTGCCGCACGTGTTTCGGGGCGGAACAAAGCGGTTTCCTTTCTACGCGACTTGTAGACGTGTCTTGGGAGCAAATACGGAGACAGGCGCAGTACTATTCGGGACCGAGATTTTCGTGTTAATTATTACCGGGACGAGAATCCGATTTTATCGAGCGCACCAATATACCAGCGCATCGTTTAGGAGAGTTTACAGCATACTACTAGACACTCAGTCGGTGAATTATCACCGATGTTTCTGACTGTTCTACATTTTAAATCATCTGACTATACTTATCCTTTTTTATTCTCAGTTGGCCTGAAAGTTGAAATGAGACTGGCAGATATCAGCATGTTTCCCTTTTTTACATCCATTTCTTTTTCATTGAGATGCTTTCGTGCTCTAGAGTCAGCACGCGACATGTCCTCAGTTATATGTGCAATTATAATGCCAAGGATAGCACATACATGTGCTTGCAGCAGGTGTCTTCTGCTCTGTGAAAGAATCATGTGCGTAACACAGCATCGTCTTAGGTCCATTTGCAGTTCGCGTAGAAATTCCGATAGATGACGTCAAATGCCAACTGTGTGGTTGAAGAATGGTAAACATGTGTAATCCTACAATTTTGTTATGCCAATTAATGTGCTTCGGGGCACGAAAATCAGTGACGTAAGCACACCTTGACGTACTTCCCTATTTTGTGGATTGTGGTGAATGTCGTTGAAATGTCTTATATTTTGTCGCTCCGATTGACAGCTTTTTCGTCACCGCAGATATGCCCGGTTTTGAATCTCTACTTTTGGGAGAGAAAACAGCGGTCGTATTCGACATCGGATCTGCATACACAAAGTATGCGTTAGTCTATTTGTCTCATTAACGACGCAACGTTTAGGTGTGGTTTTGCTGGTGAACCTGGACCACGTTTTATCCTTCCTACTGAGATTGCCCAAGTACGTTGCGTGACTTCTGCTTTTGTCTCTACCACTCCTAGCCGAACGGGCGAGCGCGGCACCTGAGCAGTTTGAAGACCGCTAAAGAAAAACGAAAATTTTTCATCACATTTTTCCACAATCTGTATTACAGGTATGTTCGAGTGTGCAAGTTGTAGTGTCTGTTGCACAGACATTTGTTAGTTAATCCAAAAGATAGACGGGTCGTTGTCGTTGAAAGTATTCTGGGTACAACAGAACTTCGTGACATTATCGCAGATGTGCTCTACAACCATTTCGAAGTAATAACCTATAGACTGATCTCTGGTCTAACCCATAGATTCCTTCTGCTTTGTTCGCACCAGCACACCTGGTTACGTTGTTCACTTTAGGCTTATCTACTGCGCTCGTCCTGGATTGCGGTCACTCAGAAGCTGTTGTCATTCCGGTAAACAACGATTCCCTTGTGATGTCATCTCAGCCAAGGTGTCCGAAGGTTATACACTACTAAATTCTTGGCAAGCTGATCAGCTGGGCAGTCAAGCCGTCTATAAGTACGTTCATTTTATCTTTAATTCTTTTTTCTCCACATGTAGCAATTACGCGGAGTTGTTGAAGAAAGAGGCTTTTGTGATAGATCAAAATGGCAATTCAACTGCGTTTGCGATTTCACCCGGAAACGGTTTGTGTTTCCGTTTTTTTAATTAGTGTTTTTAGAGGATTTGATTACCATTAATCTCTTGGAGGATCTCACTGGTATGTGGCCGGTGTAGTTGATAAAGTTGTGGTTTCTTTATCTTTCTAGTCCGAACCTGTTTTGTAAGCCCAGCATCCAGGGCAGAAGAATGGCAGAACTGGTTGATTGCTGAAGCAGCTGGCGAACCAGTCACTGCTCCAAAGGTGGCCGAAGACTATTTCGAATATCCTGTCAGCCATGGTGGCTATAGCAAACGTCTGAGGATCCCATCCAGACTTCGCGAACTGAGTTGCGAGTGTTTGTTTCGAGGTGACAACGATCAAATCACTCTGGCCACGTTGATTCTCAAGTCCATTCAAGCATGTCCGGTTGATTTACGCAAGTGAGTCGCATAAAGTAACCTTGTGCATAATACTAGCTTTGTTGATGACATCCACGTGACGCTATTCTACATGTACTTAGATTGTATCAACGTGGATTCACTTACCGAGTCGTTTAACAGAGAGTCATCTAGAATCACGAGTGGGGTAAAAGCCTGAAGGGGGAGCCGCACATCGGTGATTTACCAATAGATAACCTTCTCCCTGTTTGCCAACCCCAGTGATCAAGTCTTGTTTTGATGTCTGTTTTGTCCGGCATTATCCAGACCACACATGATCCCGATGGTCGCGTGACAGTGAGACCTACCATCGCAGTGCGTAGGTGAGAACTACGATGTATTTTCACACCAAGCGTTTTATTTCGTTCGGTGATTTCTGTTTCGATTTGTTAACACCAAAAGCAGTGCATTTTCCCCGTGGATCTTGCAGAAGCTCGTGAATTTCATCCGTGTGCGTATATCTGAGTTGCAGGCTACCAGTTGGCTTATGGTGTAAATCTATTGTGGTGGACTGTCAGGCAGGAGGTACGAGTATTCAAACTCTCGGCGGAATACCTCAACGCAGGAGGGAGATGCGTTCAAAAACCCACAGCGAACGGATCGAGGACGGCGTGGGCGACCGGTGGGTAATCGCTCGACTGGATCGGACCAACGGGCGAGCCATGGCAGGCACAATAAGATGGATGACCAAATCGGAGGCGCGATTATTCCAACACTCGCAGGAATATCTCGACACGGTCGTGGAGTACGGTCAAAGCCCACAATGAATAGACGGAGGACAACACGAACGACCGGACGAGCCATCGCTCAACGAAATGGGACCAATGGACGAAAAATAGCAGGCGGAAAACCCCCGAACAGGAGGCGTCGATCACACACATAAACCGGGCAGAAGTGCACACGACGTGTGGGCGGAAACCGGGGAGTGTTGTGGACTGGACTTATGATTCACAATAGCGAGCGCGTGTGTGGCGTGGTAACTAGCGAGTTAGACGATAAAGGTTGTGCTTCATTGGACGCCTTTTCGCTACATTATGTGTATTACAATTCAGAACGTATTCCCTGTCCTCTCTTCCAGCACTTTTTAAATGACTGCATCTGCCGTCGGATACTTAGGTAACAGTAGCGTTTTGCACGTAGTTGCCGAAGTCGAGCTGTAAAATATTGTGGGTGATGGTCACTTCCTATATAATGTTCATAGTGTATGTCTGTCTACCGCAAGTCTTTTCTTCCGAGTTTCATTTAACGGTGGCCATTCAACGGTTTGTGGTCGTGTTATTGTGATATACCGAGTGCAAACATATACGCAGACCTGTTCACTTGACAGCGGTCGCTTGGTTTTCATTTTGAATTGGCCAGTGGGTAAACCCAATGCGTTGTCCTCGTTGGTACACAACCGTGCTGTTCTCCTGGTTTGAAGGTTATCATTATTGATAATGTTTTGTCTGAAAGTCCAATAGTGGAACGATAGGTGTGTTCTGGGCGAACTCATCTTGACTGTTATTACAGCAAACTCCATGTAGTTTGTGTATACATAGCAACACCACTGTTGCCATGTGGAATCGACACCAAATGGGGTGCGAACAAAATATGCGCGCACAAGACGTCTTATACTTCATTTCGGACCGTTTTCAAATTTATTCGGAGAAATCTGCGTTGGATATTTTTTCTTGTCATTTGTTATCTAGTTGTTTTTTTCCACATGTCTAGCCACTAATGCTTCATCATGTACATATTCTCTTTAGACCTCTGGCAAAGAACTTGGTTCTTACTGGTGGTACTGTTAATCTTCCTGGGTTTGCTGCTCGTCTGCTAGAAGAATTGGACCGTTCTCTCGATTTGGCTGACTTTACCAGCTTATCTGCTTTGAGAGGAACATTTAGGATTCATCAACCTCCCGGCGAACCGAACTATATAGCTTGGCTTGGAGGTGAGTCCCGATAACCATCTACACTGCTTTCTCACTGACTGCCTGTTAGTTTACCCGTAGAACTCTGCATCTCCTTTTGTTGGTACATGAGTCCTCAGTTACTGTCAAATGTCTCGAAGGATTTAATGTGGTCTGAACTGATGCACTCAGAACTGAATCGTACGGGCTTTAATATTTTTGGTAGCGTCTCCTGCTGTTTTACCGTATGTCCACCTTTGTCAGCGGATATCCATTAATTTTTCTGTTCCAACTTTGACCTTTTACTTGATGCACTGCAGAGGACTGTTGTTATCGTGTCACTTGCACAGCATCTCGCCACTCAGTTACTGCCTGGTGATCCAGAGCTAATTTGCCCCACGACTGTTGCATTCCTTCCACTTACGTCGAGAATAATCAATTCCCTTCATTGTATTACAATTCGTTCAGTCTCCTTGAAGTTGACCACGATGTCAACAACACTGCACATGCGGCTATTTTAACTGTGTCTACGAAAGGCGGATACTTAGTTGACCTGCTAATTACATTATTAGGACAAACACTTATGAACAATTTGGAATACAATGCCTGGCTGGTACGATTGGTCACGGGGATCGCCCGTGCGAGCGCGGTTCAGATTTACCGCCCACGTTATCGGTGGAGACATGGAATGTGCGTACGCTGCTGGATCGGTGCAGCACCGGACGGCCGGAACGCGGCACCGCACTGATTACCACGGAACGGAGCCGCCACAGCATGGATGTCGCAGCCTTGAGTGAGACAAGGCTTGCAGATCAAGGTAAGCTCCGAGAAGCAGGTGCTGGGGCACATTCTGCTGAATAGGTTACCTGGCGAAGGGTTCTCAGGAGGATGGTGTTTGCTTCGCATTAACCGGCCGCATCAATTCTTTGATGATGAGCTAACTGCATGGCGTCAGCCCTTGAATCAGGTGCATACGCTTGCGACTTGGTCCGAGATAAGTCTGCAACATTTCTTAATGTTTATAGTCCAATTATGTTCTATGATCAGCCGTTCACCACAATCCGCTCGGCACCGGTGGGCGATAGACTGTTTATTCTGGGTGACTTCAACGCGCCAATTGGGCCCGATTCAATAGTCCGACTGGGAGTCCTCGGACCCTACGGCATTGGTTCAGTCAACAAGAACAATGATCGTGTGCTCCAACCGGGTGCTACTCACAAGTTGGCCATCACAAACACTCGGTTTCAGCTGGATGCGAACGACATCACGACGTGGACTCACCTACGAAGCGGCCACCATCATTTGCTTGATAACGTGAATGCAACATTCGTGTAGTGCGTATCACGCGGATGATGTGCGGGGCTAAATGTAAAACCGATCATAGGCTGGTCAGGACTGAATTGCTTATTTATGTCTGCAAGCCTGTTTATTGTAGATCATCCGGACACGACATAAATTGGATGGTTAAACGATTGGAGAACTCAAAGACATGGACTAATTTTCAGTGTGCAGTCGCCACTGGTCTAAAAGGCGCTCTCAAATCCGCTATCACCGAGGGTATGTGGCCACACATCAAGGTTCAGATGACGATAGCAGCCACCAAAATGATAGGTGTCAAGCGCCAGAAACGGTCGTACTGGTTGGTCGACAACAATGCAGTTTTCTCCAACTCGGTACGAGAGAACAATGCAGGGTTTTTCGCCTCTACAATGGAACCGGGTATAGAAGATAGAAAGGCCGCATACCGTAGTATGCGCCGTCAACTCGCCGAACGGCTCCGCGAAATCAAGGGTGACTGGTAGAATGAGCTAGAGAAGGTGATGCAGGTTCGCACTGACCGCCGACAACACAATGATTTCTGGCCTATCCATTTGGTATGCTGAAGAGCCGATTGATGTAGACACTGGCTTTTCGTGCTCTATCCAGATGACATGAAAGTATGGCGCAAGCATTTCGGTAGCATACTTAACCGTGCTGCTACCATTGATTAGGAAACCGTGAATGGCCTGCCACAACAAGATGTAAAAGACTCACTTGCTGTCGCTCCAGATTTGGCAGAGGTGCAGACAGCTAGTGGACAACTGCGAAGTGGAAAGCCTGAAGACGACGGTTGATTGCCATTTGAAATACTGAAGAATAGCGGACCGGCGCTGGAAGCGTTTTGTTCCAGCTGGTTCACTTCACCTGGAAGTAGTGGTAGTCTCTCAAGTGTTCAAGGATGCCCTTATCCTACCTTTGTTTAAGGGTACGCGTAGCAAGCAGTGCACCGACAGCTATCGGGACATCATTACTGAGCTGCGCTGGGAAGGTGCTAGCAAGAATCCTGCTGAACTGCCTCAATGGGGAAGTTTTGAAGGCTAATGTTCCCAAGAAGCGGTGTTGATTTTGGGTAGTCGTAGTACGATCGATCTGGTGTTTACTATTCAACGGATCCAGGAGAAGTGTTATGAACGCAACCGGCCGCTGTATGCCTTCTTCGTGGACTTCACCAAGGCCTTTGTGAACGATGCTTGGTAAGTTCGGATGTCCAGGCAAGTTCGTCAATTTGATTAGAATGTTGCACGTGAGCATGAAGGCGAAGGTACAGTCGTGTGAATCGACCTCTGGTGATTTTGACACTGTCACTAGCGTCAAGCAAGGTTGCGTCCTAGTCTCGAACGTTTAGTTTATATTTGATTGCAATGCTAACATTTGCTTTTCAGGACACTGGGAAGGATGGTGTTGAGGTTGAGTATCACACAGATGGACACTTGTTGAATACTCGACGTTTTTGCGTACCAACCCGGCTGCTTACTTCAACGATGCGCATTCTTCTGTTCGCAGGTGGTAGTGCGCTATGTGCACATCGGATAGATGAGCTTCAGCCACTGATCACGGCTTTCGCGACCCCGACATCCAAGTGTGGTTTGGATATCAATACAGAGGAGACTTTTTTCTTTAAATCTTTTCCGAGCGCAGGTGTTTTGTCTGCACTTGGAATCTGCGTCAATGGGGACGTTATTGATAGCTGCACGGACTTGGGCAGCAATCTGTCGACAAATTTATCCGTGGACCGCGAGTTGCAAGCTCGTGTGTGAGATACTGTGATAAGTGGACACGGACGGGATTAAAGTCGTACTGATGCTCAGTCATCTTCGTTGGCTGGGAGATGTCTGTAGGATGGGTGACGAACGAATGCAGAAGCGGCTGGTGTGCGGCTAGCCCGAAGCAGGTAAGCAATCTTCTGGTAGTCAGAAGCTGCGATACCAGGATGTTATCCAAGCAAGACTCTTGCGTCACAATATCGACCTGGGACATTGTGTTGGTCTTAAACCGGACAGTCTGGATGAAAATGATCTGGTCGGGTGTCCGATGATTTAGTGAACGACAGTTGATCAATCCTGAATTCAAGCGCGCGGTACGTGCATGAAGTTTAGATGCCATAGATCATTGTGACCTTGTATGATGTTCACATGAGTGTGACGGCGAATGCGCTGACCATCTCGGGTTATTAGATCACTAGCGTACCCACAGTACACCGATCGCGTGTACTTTAGACGCAGGTAAGTTGGGTAAGTTATATATTACTGATGATTACTTGTGATTCGGTTAATTTCAAATAGAAAATTAACCGTATTTGATTATATTTTTTGCATTCAGATAGATTATTCAGCCAGTCTTTTTCAAAAACTAAACTAAGCTCGAGTTTCGCACCTGTTAGAGCTCGTCAGTGGTGCATGTCCTTGCCATGGCCGGGAGTAAAACTCCGACCACTCTTTCATGTGGCTGGCGTCACACTAGGAGCGACCGAATGATCACTTCTGAACGCTCAATTATGTATATTTTCCGTTCGTATCAGCCAGTGACCCTCGTTCTCTGGTAAGTCATCCCTAACCCCCTTTTAGAAACCTGGGTCGTAGTGGCATTTTAGCCCACCCTTTCTTCAGCTTTATTAGTGCGTTATGTGGTGGTTTTATTTGGTTCTCTGTCCAACGTTAAGTTCTTGTTTTCTTCCTGATCCCACGTGAAATGCAGTGGCATATGCCCGTGTCTTTTCTCCCAACTTGCATCACGCCGTTAGTGTCTGTATTTTTGTTTGGGAGCGATAAGAGTTTCACTTTCATGCTAACCTACCATCTGGCTAACCGACATTGACCGGGTGGACCACAAAGGCCTCCACTAGCATGCTTCCTAATCTTATTTTTTCCGGTTTACACTGGATACATGATACACTGAATGTGTGAGTGAAGTCACAAGTAGTGTAGCGCAAGCCACTTGTAGTGAGGGTTATGTGCAGGTGCCCATAGACTTTAGTCACTGGCAGGTTAATCCGAAACGAACACCGCCAACGGTAAGTTCGAGCCATAGTTCCTTCGATTTCGGAACATTGTGAGTGACGGGCTGATAACAAGGGCGGTTGCTCCTGGCGTCTTCAGAAGTGATCGATGTCTCCAAGTCCTCAGTGATATTCTACAACTTCTTATCGATGACGTGGCTGTTGTCCATTGTCGTATTTTTATTCATTTCGATCATACTGAGTCCTAAAGTGATATAGTCTCTCCATGTGGTTGATGCACGGCAGAGCGACGTCTTGTGTTTTACGAACTAGGTTCTTTTCTGCTTCTTGAGGTCTTATTATCCGATCCCTAAATGCCTGTGCATTCGCTCACTGGGCGCGTTATTTTCCCGTTATTTCTTCTAGTTGATTAACTAAATATTTTTAACTCGAGCTCCCAATTTCTGAAACTTATATTGAAGTGTTGTAATATCCAGAGCATAAATTTGACCAGTTTTGTTACTATACAACGCATAAAATTTGAGCTCAAATTGCTCCCGATCCTTATCATCTTCGTATATTCCTTTTTCTGAAGCCTGGTGGTCCACGTGTTCCACTTGTTGTCCGTTTAAACTTTCATTTTCTCGCGAGATAACATTTGGTTCTTCCGTGATTCCTTATTTAGCCAGTCTCGTGTTAATCCTGTCCAGATAACTCATGAACATTTCTGCCTGTTTGAAATAGTGTGTTGTTGTTTGTAGTTCGGATTGATGGTTTAGTTGTTCGGTTGTCTGCCATGCTTGACATTTAGGTTGCAAACTTGAAAGTTTCTCCAACCTCCACACTCAAATCTATACGCTCATCACCCATCACCTTGTTTGGGGATGAAACGTTTACAACCTAAATGTCAAACTGGGCGAACAGCCGGATACCCACAACTCTTTATGAGCTTCAGATACTCGCTGTTTACCATTTATTGATTGTATCATCTGGTTTTGCCTGCAAAATTGGCCATGCAGCGTACATATATTACTACCGAAACTTAATCTTTGTCAGATGCCTGCGTGAGATGGCTTTTTCCTGCTGACGCCGAATTGTTATATTGGTAGAATGCGGTCTACTCGTTTGAATGGGTAGACTTCTGTTGCACAAGCTAACACAGAGGCTATCATTTGTCTTCTTTTTTGTTTCCCTTCTATGTGAATCACTCGCCCCTTCCTTTTCTGGGTTTCTTTCAAAAGTTATTCATGGTAATTATCTTTAGAGACTTTTATCCGATTGGGAGCTATTCCACAGTTTAGCAGGATGGCCTCGTAGAGCTGACTATCTGAGCTATTCCCCGTTCTAATATTTCCATATGTTAAGTTGTCTTATCATGACTACCTAGCATTATGTTTATCGTTTTGTCGACTATGGCGTGCGTTCTGTTGAAGACGGGGCTATTTTGAGATTGATTTCTGTCCGATATTTGGGCGTTTGTTGTTGTGACAGCTTTTCTGGCAACTGGGAAAGACGGTTAATTTATCATGCTTTGCGTTTCATGGCCTTATCTTCCGATTTATCATCACAACGTTACATAGGTTTTCCTACACTCGTTGTATCGTTCACATATCGTTTTGAGAAAGATGTACCCTTCTCAATAAGATTGCCTAACCACGTTTCCGAAAGTTCAGGTATTTCCTACACAATCTTGTTCATTTCTGAGCCTTTTATTGCATTTGTCAGGTTTGATTGTAGGATACTCTCGGATATTGCCCATGCTTTTTTCTCTGGGTTTTCTCGACCCGTTTTCACACACCAGAAACACAAAATGTTGTTTATACTTCGTGTACATTTGTTATTTGATCACGATTCACTTATACAAACATTTTCCTATAGACTGTGCATATGTAGACACTCTTACCACTGTTGTCCCACATATATCCGTACGGAATATATTCAAGTGCATAACTTTTCCAATTAGCTCTTGTTCATTTCTTTCTGATGCGTGTTTATTTCTCCTTGTTTAGGCGCCATTTTTGGAGCATTGGAATGTTTGCCTGGTCGATCTTTAGAGCGATCGGTTTATTTGGAGAAAGGTTTTTTGCCGGATTGGACGACTGTGATTGATACCAATCCGTCCAACTTAACGGAACGACCGGAGCTAACCCGTCAGTGAAAGTTGATTGTGACCTGGTTATGAATGTTACCGCGCCCACGTACAGTCTGGACACGTTTTCATTATTGTCATTCTGGTTTTCTTTAACTCTGCTCGGCTATTGTGATATTCTGCATACTTTCTCTCACTCGTTTGTCTTTGGAAATTGAACTGGTTGAATAACTAATCTCTTTCATTTTTTTATTAATGTTCGGGTCAGGGGAATACACTTCCCAGTTCCCCACTGTTATCCAAAACGTCAAAGGACACCGGTAAAACACACGCCACTCAAAAGTTCCCGTTGTTTTCTTGAATACATTTGAAGCTCAAATTTTTCGTGATTGAATGTCGTGTGAACCGTCAAATGACGTTTAATTCGAACCTTTCAGTTACCACCTGTAAAGTTTGTCAGGGCTAATTTACGACGAAGCAAACGCAACTTCGATCTTATCTCTATTCTGTGTATTTCCTACCGGTCTTCTATAGTTAGTCCATGCTCCCCCAAACTGTCTCACGTGTGTGTTTATGCTCATCTCATTTTTGTGCCTCCTATGGAATTGACTAAAATGACCTATCTGATGTGACCTTCGTCTTTCTTATCGTATCCGTTCCGTACTGCACTGTGTTTGTTCATGTAAGTGGTTTCGCCTAGCTAGCAGCGTGACTTCTGACTTCACGACTGGTATTTTTATTTAACAACCGGTACCATTCATTAGCAAGCTATGTTGTGAATAGTTCATTTGTGTTATCGATGGCCACTTGGTTTAGAATCACCAATTCGAATCCCCATGCCTCTTCGAACGCCATAGACCATCCGGGTTAGATTTTACCGGACAGTATTCAGCGCATACACTTTCTTGTTGGACGTACTAATGGAAAGCTTTTGCTTGTATTCATCTAATCTTTTCGACGGGAAACCTGAGCCAGTATGGTGGTGGTGCGCTACCTGCTAAAATGTGCCCTCAGTTAACCACGCTGATCACCTTTGCTATCACAGCGTTCTTCATTCCCTCCAGACTGTCGTTTTTAACGCATAATTGTATCCACACTGTCGCACCTTCATGCGTTCATCATTCACTGCAAAGTCACATATCTTCGCTTCGCAACACCACAATTCTGTGTTCAGCTAGAGAGTACGCGTCAAATGAAGCGCCCCAGGTGCTACAATTTTAGTCGAGCACCCAGCCATGCGACTTATCGCTTCATTAGTAAGCTCTGGGGTCATGTCGCTTTTGTTGTCGATGTTGGATGTTCTTGGAAATCTACAGTGACGGGTTGTCTGTGTGTTGGGGGAACAGAAAATTGTCGAAGTTTCACTCAAGACAGATAACTTTCACCCCATCATGACACTGCAGACGTTGATGATAAAAGAAGGTGAATGTTCGAGTCTCAGTTAAACAAAACAACAGGCAATCAGTTTGGTTAAGGCAAACCACACTATGTGGTTGTGAGCAGATGGATCATTTTTTATCACGGTTGTCGTAGATTATCTGTTGGAGCTTTCTCTATTTTTTGTCTATGTATTCGGTAACTTCACATGGTATGATACTCGTCGATTGGGGATACCATCTACTGCGTGCAGTCCGAATATTTTGTCCGAATACTTGCTGTAAGTGCATTACTTTGTCATTGTTTGCATTACACTTTCTTTGCTTGTCCTTTTGATGTTATTCAGATGCTTAGCGGTTTTATCGATACTGCTTACGAGATGTTGTAATTACCAACCTAACATCTGAACCCCGTTGATACAAACGGTTTACGACGCTGGTTGGAATCCAGCTGAAGTCCAGGCTAGTTGCAAGTGAACTGTTTCATAATTGATAGTTTACCATACTATTCATTAGTCCATAAGGAGCGACTTTGAGCTTAGCGACCCCATTTAGTTACACAAGGATATTCGCTAAGAAGTTGTACGTTCGTTTTGTTTTTAGGAGTGTAGTGGAGGATCTACGCTGGGGTTTGCATGTTCATTTATCACAATTAGTACCTGTTCCTTCCACCCCTTCTACCGTTCAAAATTAACTGTTAAGCTTTTGGACATCTAATGTGTCTGATCCTTAGCCACCCGGAATGCTTTGTCATGCGATATGAGGCAAATTTGGGATATTAGTTCAATGCGTAAGGTTATCGAGCCATCTAATTGATGTGAAAAGGTGCAATTTTATGTGTTAGATCGCAAAATCAACGTGAACACCGTGCCTGCTACACACACCAAAGTTTTTCAAGTGTAGCAACCAATCAAGGCTGTAAGTAATCGTGGGTAATCGATCTGTGTTTGAATACGACCAACTATGATGCGTTTTCAGCAATTCTGTACACCCCCTCCTCCTGTCACGTTATCTCTCAATATGGTTCACATACCACTTACGAGAGTGAGCAGAGTTTATCCCCAACACTTAACGAAATGTTTACAATGGGCAACTTGCATTCACTAAAGCGAAGATGTTATGCAGGTGTAAACGGTTTCGCATATGTTCTCCCAATCGATCTTCTTGCAAAGGCATACCATTTGGTAGATCGCTGGTTGTGTGTCTAGAATATTGAAAACAGCGACTGATTAATGTGTCCTGCTAATGTTCACGTGGTTTGCCTGGTACATTGCGGATTGGCTTATTTAATCAAAACCAAATGTTTCCCAAAATAGTAGCATGGTTTATCTCGTGTTACCTGATGGTGGGAAGCCGATGGATGGTATAAAAAGTAGCCGGAGTTTTCTATTTGACCACGGGAAGCTGTTTGCAACTATCAGTAGATAAATTAAGCTAACAGGAATTGCAGTCTACTAATCTGGTAGCTGGTGACAGGCTTTATCATCAATATGGTGCTTAGGTCAACACATTAGTACTAAACAGGTTAAAAATATAGGGCGCACACAAATAGTTGAAAACTGTTTTACGATCGAGCTATCATTTGTTGCTCACGATTATCCTTCCCGATGGAAGTGTTCGGCTTATGATGTTAGTCATATGAGTGGTTGCCGCCACTCTAGTCGTGTTTTTCATACCGAACAGTCTACTCGGTGTTTGGTTAAGCACTAATGTCTGGCCGTTCGGTTGCATTAAATTCTCCACGTTGGTGACGGGGGTCGTAATCAATGGCTAACTGTTGTTCAACCAATTAACTAAACTCGGTGATGTGGTCGGCTGATCTCTCCGTGGTCTAGTTGGACAGCGCTAACGATTGGTGGGCGTACACAGACCACTCGGGCGGTCAATGTATTGATCGTAACCGATTGTGCCTGAACGTTTGGATGTGGTAATTTCGTTATATTTAGCATGCAGCCAAGAATGCAATGGTCAGTGTTGTATTCAAGAACGACGGAAAAAAACCCAGTAGTAATTAAGCTTTATTAGAGCAACCGATTCACGTTACGTTACGGAAACCTGTCAGTCCACACAGTACGGGCAGCCGCTGCCCGCATGTATCATCAATCGCTTGAAGGTCAGAGCAATCTGATTGGCCAACTGCATGGCTCACTGGCATTCGATTGGACACAACACCACCTCCGCCCTCCGCGTCTGCCATTCTGTATTTCAGCATTTGATATTTTGTCCATCTCGACCTTCGTGGAAGACAGTTCTTCGTACTTAGTCGCTTACTACCGGCTCAACAATTGTGGGTTTTTCTATAGGTTTCGTGTTCTTTAACGTAGTACACACCCGTCGTGCATTGACCATTGAATTGTTATCCAATATGTAAGTACCTGGAGCTCTCACTTCTCTCACTGCCACCGGTGCAGAAAGCGAACTTTCGCCTTTTTTAATGTTATTTTTTCACTCTTACGTAAGTTTCAACTGTACATTGATTTCCTGCTTTTTTGTAGCTCTCCTTGTACCTTATTCTCCCCTGCAATTCCTCTTGATTCATTACCGATTCTTGTATGTGCGCCGCATTAAGTTTCCTTCGTATCCCTCTATCAAACATTGATTTCGCTGGTGTCACACCTGTAGCAGTATGTGGTATGGTTCTGTAAACTGCCAGTGCTGTCAGGAACGCTGAGTCCCAAGAGTCACCTTCCAGTCGAGCTGACTATATCGTTTCCTTTAGCGTTCGATTCAGGCATTCCACCATTCCATTAGCCGAAGGGTTGTATGGAGCAGTTCGCACATGACAGATATCATGATGACTCAAAAACTGACTGAATTCGTTGTTGCGAAATTGCGGCCCATTATCAGTTACGATCTTCTCCGGTAAGCCGAATCGAGCGAACAATTGTCGTAACCCGTTAATAATGACAATCGTTGTAGTCGCTTCACATAAATGAGCCTCCTGACATTTTGTATATAAGCCAGTAGCCACAAGAACATTCTTTTTGTTTTGTGGAACGTTTTCAAACGGGCCAATTATGTCTATTGCCAACTTCATCCAAGGTGGCATTGGGTATTCGATTGGCTGTATAGGGGCACCGATAGGTTTTGAACTCTTATCAGAATGCTGGCAAGTCACACAATCCCTAACAGCGGTTCCCACGCTCGAATTCGTAGCGGCCACCAGTAGCATTCACAAATTCGTGCCTTGGTT
Organism: Paragonimus skrjabini miyazakii; assembly: GCA_014338405.1. NCBI lineage: Eukaryota > Metazoa > Platyhelminthes > Trematoda > Plagiorchiida > Troglotrematidae > Paragonimus > Paragonimus skrjabini miyazakii. Next base: position 19,901 of record JTDE01005782.1, read on the forward strand.
CTCACAATACCGGGATGTCCTTCATGTCCACTTCTAAGTACATTGGCAATGAGAGATTCGGGTATCCGTTTTATGTGCATTTAGGCTAGTGTTCAACTGCTGTTCGAAGCTAGATCACTGGTGACCTTAAGCGAAGAGGATAGCAGAACCTGGACCTTCTTCTTGAAGGGGTTGTGCTGCTGTCTTTCTAAAAACTAAAGTTACGGTCACCCGTGCTCAACATTTTTTAACATATTAAATGGTCACTTATGCTGGTTCTGATCGACTCATTACTTGTAATAAATTAGTCGGAAAGTCCTTATTTCAACGATTCAATTAGTCCCATTAGTTCATTAAAAGTAAAAAGGTGTTTTGGCGAACAGGCTGTTTTCGGTTATTCATCATCGGGCCAATTACATAACGTTACCAACTCGACGCTTCTGGAGGTCAATTTTATCGCCTAATTGCCGTCCAATTCACAGCCGCGTAACGTAATTATGTGACTAATTGCTTTTGATTTCGATCACTTGACAACCATGATGATACAAAATGTTATGTAATTGGCCCGACGATGAATAACCAAAAACAGACGGTTCGCCAAAATACCTTTTTACTTCTAAATCCCTATTTTATTCTTCCCGTAATCTCCACGATGCGCTCACCGATGAATAATGCTTCAACCGTTTGCTTGCGCATAATTCTGCTTGTTAGGCGTCCGTAATTCTCTGTCTCATGCCATATTTTCGTCGGACAAAAAATATCAATTTATCAATGCGGATGATTAAACAGGATTTTACCATGTGTAGTCGTATTAACCGCTACCTGTAATCTACGTTGTTGTTTAACGACTCATACGACCACTTTGTTCACTGGTTAAATGTCCACCGATCCAGAATGATTGACATAATTTGCTGAGAATGTTTGCTTGTTGCTGGGAACAATCACGATTTCCGACCAACCCTATCCATAGGTTTCCTATCTATACCGTTTTGTACATCGATGAGAATGTCCACCAGTTGATAGATGAACTTTCTACGTTCCGAGGATGGTTTACTCTGTGACATGATCGAACATGTTGCCAAGTCTGATATGTTTAACGTTTAAAATTGACCGAGAATCCGTTCATTCTAAGCTACATGGATGCGTGACTGCATTGTATATGAAGGAAATCAGTCCATAATCGATCAAACGCTTGAAACTGGTCATCTTCCTGGAAGATAACAACAGACGGATGGTTTGCGTTGATGTTTAACTGTCATCTGACCATGAAAAAAAAGAGAAAGCCCCTCTCATAACAAGGGCCCAACCACTAAAAAAACAACTGCGTCCAAAGTCAACTATTCAATACTAAGGTGCCAACACCTTGCAGGAAACAACTGAACGTGTTGTGTCATTTGCAAGACAGATTCCTTACGGTTTTCACTGCCCAGCATAGTTATTTGCACCTACAGTACACAAACAGCTCGGCCAAACAACGGGAACATTCACTTTATTCAGCTTGCCTGATAGCCATCTCTTCTAAAGTCTCCAGCTAGCAACTCTGTGAGCTGCGGGGGCCACAACTCGTAAGGCGAATCTGACCAACAGTGACGAACCGCCTGGTGAGTGCCTTCATTGAAATAGCTCTCATTCACAATATTTTATATTGCGGACTCATGGTTAACTACTTCTGGTACTCCAAGTGACATTACATGTGGAGATACACTCTCCATCAACATCCCCAAACGAATTTGTTTTGATTAGCTTATATTAGTGATTCCTTTTCACGTCTGTATTTTTGATTCCTACCATTTCAAAAACGCAGGAGCGTGGTATCGAACCTCCTAAGGCGACTTGTGAAATATTCAAAAAGTCGACGAACTTTTGTCTTGATTTAAACATTCGCTACATGACAGTAACATGTGCCACTTCAGCCCTTCGTTCGGCGTGATATTCGCCTGTAGTCGACAACTCAAACCATTATATATTTAGTCCATCGGCGCACATGATTGACCCTAGGACACCAGGTGTGTCGTATGAGTTGGATTGCTGTCCGCCCCACTATTTGTGAGCGACAACACAACTGACAGCCATGCATTGATGCTGGCCGTCTTTCATGTTCCTGTGGGTCGAAAAGACTGGCAGATGGCTTGTGGAAAAGGAGGAGATTAGCGTAGACCAGAAGGTGCACACCCTGTAAATAAGGTCAAGTAAAATCGGAGAATAGGGTATGCCTTACTTCAGGGATAGTTGTTCGGCAACATGGCTGGTTGTTTCGCTGTAGTGAAAAAGGGCGTGACCCACATTATCGAACAATCAGTACCATAGAGTAAGCATTCGCGTGGAAACCACATTTTTAAGGCTTGGCTGATTGCACAGGAATTCGTGAGCAACACTAATATTAAATGTCTATCTGAAGAAGTTAGAAGGCTAAGCGGTAAACTATCACTTTTTTCTACGCTGAATCGGAAACTATTTTAGTTCAAGTCATGTTGCTGAGACAAAGTCATTAAGCTTATAAAACTAAAAGCAGAATTAAATTCGGTAGAAAGTTTTCGTATTGCTTTCCCCTAGGGCATTATAAATAACTGTGATCGAGAAATCAGATGCAAAAGTTCGGTCATGCTTGATGTGACGTAGAAGTTAGCATGGTTTTCTCATGAGAAAATGAGCCATCGCTCAATTCATGGTTGTTTCAGTGGTGGTACTATTAACAAATTCAAGCCGGACGGAAACACAAATCTTTCTCCCATTAAAAGTTATTGCCTGAAAAGTCTATCTGAGTTTAAAACTCGAAATCCAAATGTGATGTCGTTCTAGATATATACTGATATACTGAATGCAATGAATGGGCTAAGTTTTGAGTGTAAATTGACTCAAAACACAACTCAATTATCGGTAAACCGACGTGCACTTCATCCTTTACCAAATACAGTGGTTGTCGCTTTCCCCCAGTTCACATCGATCGAAATTACATGCTTTAATTCACAAAGACAAGAGATCCGAAAGGCAATAATACTGTGGGTGCTTTGCTACTTAAATGAGAACGAAAACTTTGTTGAAATTGAAAGCGTTGTAATCTTCTACCCAGAACTAGACCATTCTTAAGGAAATTCATTGTCTTCTCCGTCCGTCTTCAGACATTCTTTGCGGTAATGGACAAATTGACTGAGGATTCTTTCATCCACCTAAATTAAGAAACAGAAGGTAGTTCGCGATTGGTGAAACATCTGAATATTTCGCATTCTTACGCTTTTGTGCAGGTAGATCAACACTAGGGTAACAGTGAAACCGTAAATGTTTTGGTCTATTACTCCACAAGCGTAACTTCTCTTTGATTGCTTCAGCTTTCTAATAATGGTGATGCTGTGATTTACTCCGCCTCAAGAGGTCATATTTAAAATATTAACCTTACAGGAACCAAAACCACTCGAGGCCGTTGTATACCATCGTGAGTGAATTTAACATGAACAGTTTTGACATCTAGTCCGAAGTTCTGTCTAAGCGATCGCTCATTAAAACTACAACGTCAAATTTGCTACTAGAAATGCAAATGACTCTATTTTTCTTAGGGTGTGTTCGGTCGAGAACACTGTATCTGTCAGTCATGACGGTCCCACCAGTATGATTTTGAGCATCATTTCGTTGGTTCTATCGATAATGCTTTTCTAAGTCACCAAATGGCTTAGACATTTGGACAGCTTACGAATGAAGTACGGTCTGTAATGCCAGTACTAGCGGGCCCTGGTTTGGGGATATTTCCTGCTTGAATGCTCATGCCTGGGTTATGTTTCTCACCTTCCATTATGGTTTCATTTCGCCTACCTGGTTTTATAACTCAGTGGCCTTCATTATTTTTAGAAGGAACTTCCTCGTATATATTTCCCCCTTGAATTTGCGCCCGTCCGATATGGTCTATCACAGAGTTTGTTGCAGACAAATTTTGTGCACCTCTTCTAACCTGTAAAATTCCACTTGTGTTGACCTCTTCCCAGTACATCGTGCCTGAACGTACGACGGTAACTAAAAACTGATTAGATCGTCATCTATAACAGTGACCACGTGCGAGACAGTTAACTACTTTTGAGACCTTGTGCACCCATTTACACAATAGATATATCCTGCCAAGCAGTGTCAGTCGTGCAGCACAAGGTTGTGACTACTGTTCTACTAGTGCAGTGGAGTTGAGCGATCGTAACATACTAATCAAACAGCTGCTATTCAGTAGTAGGATCGGAGCATATATTTTGACATGCTAAAAGCCGCAGGAAAAGTGCAGGAAGGAAAATCAGAGTGCAGTATCACCTATAGGAGTCCCTGCTACTTGAT
>JTDE01005782.1:24287-34431 GCA_014338405.1 Paragonimus skrjabini miyazakii
CTTGCGCCATCCGCGTTCTCGGATCACAACACTAGTCATTAGCAAACCTGAGTAGAGCACACAACAAGCGCTGGATGTTCTTCAAATAGCTCTACAGTATACCTCAAACTGACTTGACGAGGACGACGCATATGGAGTTCATAAGTTTTACTTCGATTCTGTCTATAATACGTGAGCTCCATCCTATAGCTCCTAGAACAGTTTTTTTTAAAGGAGCACTAATCTGAGATGACTGGCTGTCGGAACCTGGTTATTGATTTCGCAATGATATGTACTTCGATAAAATTTACGCAATAAATTGTGATAACTGGGATGTCTGAGATGGCATTCTACCTCAAGGTTTCTCTTTTAAAACAGACTGCTTGTGAGTTACATAGGGGAGGAGAAGAGCTTTCAACACAACAAAGTCATCGTGACATTTACAGACGGGGTCGAGTTCGGATACCTTAAATCCATACTTGTACTATTCCGTTTTATCAACAGTAATAATAAAGCAGAAAGTCCTCAGACCACAAGAATCAATGGACATACATAGGTGTGATCAAGAAAACAAGTGCTTCTCATTTGAGGAATGATATTCAGTGACCACGAAACGCCGCGTTTTTAATTTCAAGATCATTAATTTCATATTGACCCATTGTTCACCTGCTTACCGTGTATTCACAATGTTTGGAAGCTGTGTAGAATTACTGATCAACCATCAATGAACCGTTCATTAGCCACGTAGCCTACTTAGATTCAAGCATCACTGACCCTCCGAATTTATCCGTACTCTGTTCCTTTCACAAAATCAACTATTTTCATTTGTCACTATTAACGTACCTTTACGATTAACGAGAAAGGATTGCTGCCGTAAGTTTTGCTTTTCCACATTCACAGTTGAACAACTAGTACTGTTTTAAGTATCGTCAACGCTGAAACGCCACTTATGTTGTGAGCCAAGAACACAGATGGCACAAGGGTTATTTATTCGTGAAAGCAACACATGGGTTGAACGCTCGAACAGGACAACAAACAAAAACACTTATTTGCATACGGTACTCGGCCCAGACCGTCTCGATTGCTACAGACCTCAATGCTCAGTTCCTGCACGTAGCAAGAACCATTTTGTGCAATGCTCTACTCCGATGTTTCTCCCAGTATTTTACCTGCGGCTACTTCGATGTTGAAATCTGTGCTCTGGCGCCCACTACTGAATAGCAGCCGTGTGAGTAGTATATTACGATCGCTCCACCTCACTACACTAATAAGATTTGAGAAACAACGAAAAATGAGCTCGTACATTAGCAAATTACCCTTAATTTACTGACGATTTCCATATCAAAAAGGTTTTCAATTAGCACAGTAAATAAGAACCCGAGTGCTCCTTTTACTGGCTAGAGCTCAAGATATTTCAGTAATAACCATCCTGATTATAGCCGTCAATCTGAAATTAAATCTTGTATACTCAGAGTTCTGATTTGCTGGGCAGGTTTTAAAGCGTTCGCTCACTGGTTTCTTTGTTTACGTCACTCTGCTAAGAGAGCGAGAGTAGCATGAAGCATGGAGATTTATCCAGCGCTCTTTAAAAGAATGCAAACTATCTCTAAGTTGATCAACGCAGAACGTATTAGTGAAGTTTTGTATAGTAAGTTTTGAGGTTACTGACGGTTTGCTCGGGCTTACTTGCGTATCACTCTGCTGAGCAACCAGCAAAAGTCTCTCGATCGAGGAAAATCGATATTTTTTTAAAGACGCCGTCAGAGCTCCATGCTTCACAAATATTTGTTGGTTAAACTTATTGATGTGCATTGCAGCTTATTTTCACGCCAGCCAGTGTACCGACTAGAAAATAACGATACCTCAATGATGGTCAAACAATACCTTGGATGTTTAGTGTTTGGAATGGTGTGCGGATTCAATTCAGTAGCGCGTGTCGGAACCGTGTTATCTGGTATTCTTGCGTTCGTTCATTTGATCCTTTCCTGGCGTACATTGAGCATCACTCGTGGTCAATCTTACCATTCTCATTCAGATGGACTTTCCAGCCAGATTCATCACTAATCCATCTTAGTTGGTTTTCTCGGGGTCAAACGATTTATGCGTGTCCGTGCTTCAGACACATCAAGTCACATTCGATTACAGTATTCAAATTGGTTGATCGCGTATATACGGTTGTGCTTGATGCACACCGGAATGCGTAGTGTTTATGCTACTGCCATCTGTAACGTCCAAGATGCATCTTGATCATTCGGTGGTCAAACAGAGTTTCGAACAATGAGGTGGTTTGTCGAGTTGACAGAGGCAGAACTCAACCTATTCTGATGCTCAACCAACAACGTAGGCTGGGACCGCCAGATCACCGTCATACTAGGTTCAAAGTGCCCATCGTATGGGAAGCTAGATGCAAGCAAGCAAAATTAGAGTGGCAGAGGTTGTGACACCAAGATGCTATTCGGGGAAGTATCTCTCGTAGAAATGTTATCACCATATTGTCAGAGGACCTGAAATGGAAACGGGACTCCTAGGGGATTTTCATCTGGGCAGACCTCTGAAAGTTCATTGAACGGCACTTACGAGGCCGCGAATGCAAGTGTGAAGTCTCCAAAGAGGACTTCGGCGGCACAGATGGTGGTGACGGGATCACATGACGCTGTTATGAGTGCTGCGCGCGAGTTTCCTAGCCGTTCCTGATTGATATACCCCCAACGTATCCGCAGCGTACCGTCACTGCAAGTGCGTTAGTCACAATTAGACTAGTTCAAAAATGTAGCTGGCTAGCGACGCTTGCGAAACTTCGGTATGAATCTTCCATGATACGAGGCCAGGCTCATAAAACTACGGACCTCCTCAGTGTTTTGCGGCGTAGGTTAGGTCATAACCTGCTCAACTTTTCTCGGATCCGTTTGAATGGCGCCCCCAGAAATTACATGCCCCAGATAAGTTACTTCTTTTTGGATTAAATGACACTTATCGGGGTTAAGCGTCAGACTCACTTGCGGCAACCTCTCAAAGACGCTGGCCAGATTTCTCAGATGTTCCTCGTTTGTCTTCCCATGGACGATAACATCATCCAAATAAACGAGGCACCGATGAGGGATGAGGTCATTCAACACCCGCTGCATTAGACGTTGGAATGTGGCGGGGGCATTTGATAACCGTAAGGGTCTTATCTGAAACTCACTTTACAGATATGAACGCTCAAGTCGGCCGTCTTAGTGAGGTTGAGTCTCGTTTAGGTGACATGTTTAGGATAGCAGTACATCGCTCGGATAATGGCGAGCAACTGTTGCAGCTGAGCATAAACTATTTTTAGCCAGTACTAGCTTTAGGCATCGTGCGCGTCAGTGTTATTCCTTGGTACCCCCCTTCTCCGAATCAGGCCTGATCTAATATAGATCGCATAGTTGTTAGTTATAACTGGCGGAAATACATTCAGGATTGTCGTTCCTATTGGAGCACATACTCGGGCTCAGATCATGCGCTGGTACGTTGCCGTTTTGTTCTTATTTCTTCTCGACATCGACCTCACTGACGGCAACGGCTAACTGTTGGAAAACTAGCTTTACCGTCAGTAAAGCATAAGTACCAAACCAGCTTAGAAAGCTGCATTAGTAATTCTCACTTCGAAGAGCCTAATAACTGCTCAACCCAAATCTCAGGCAATTTATGAAACAATACTGTAGCATGCTGCACGGGGGTACGTGGATTGAACAAATAGTGGATCTCGGAAAAATCCCTGGAGTTGTTAGAATCCAGACTGAAGGTTCATCCTGGTAGTTCACATAACAAGTCTAGAAGAGATATCCGTAAGAAACTGAAACGTAGTCTAAAGGCTGTTCATGAGGCTTGGTTATTGAAAAAAGTTAAGGAGATTAAGGCCGCTTTTGCTTCAAGGAAAACGGGCAAACTATTCAAGCTGATCCGTGTTACTAGTCCAAGGCGACTGCCTGCCAGTGAAGCTATCAACTAGGCAGATGACAAACTAATCGATAATAAGTCCAGAAGGTTAGAACATTGGGCGGAACACTGAGGGTCAATTTAGCTGGCCTCCTGCGTCTAGCGTTGCCGCCATAAACTTGTGATGTAACACCCTAGTCGGTAGATTTGGAACCACCCACTGAGACTGAGGTTCGCAATGGCATCTCGGCTCTCAAACGTAATAGGACTGCAGGCCAGACGATCTCATGCCGGCACTTTTCAAAGAAGACGGGAAAACGTTAGCAGAAACTTTGACTTAGTTGTTTCAACTTGTGCGGACGACGGAGACCATCCCCCCTGCTGCGGCCACTTGATAATTGCTCCCATATTTAAGGAAGCTATCAAGGAATCTTATGAAAACCATAGGGGGCTTAATTTGACTCCAGTAATATCAAGGGTTCTGGCATCCATTATACTTCGTCGACTCACTGCAGCTTGGGAGACAAAAAATAGGGAAAACAGGCAGGGTTTTGCCTTGGGTGGGGATGTATAGATCACATTTTCACCCTTTGACAAATTCTGGTGTAACGCCATATGTACTGCAAGCCAATAATCGCTGTCTTTCTCGACTATAAAGGTGCGTTCGATTCGGTGGATCGATTTATACTTCTAGAGTCACTTACACTCAGGGGTGTACCAGCAAAGCATGCAAACCTACTGTCGGCGTTTTATCCCTATACTTCAGCTCAGATTAGGGTTTACAATGAACTGTTCGACAGTTTCAGTACCAGGCGCGGTGTACGTCAAGGCTGTCCACTCTCACCATTTTTGTTTAATTTATTCATAGACGAAACAGTGGGACTATTTCACGACCATTTCACAAGATTCCAGCGTGGACCTCCTACCTGGTAAAAGACTAACTGATCTTGATTATGCTGACAACTAGGTGTCGCTGTTTGGCAAATTTCGTGCTGCACAAACAACACTAGACGCTATTTTACATTCTGCTAAGTACTTTGAAATGCTCTTTGTAGCCTCAAAGTGCTAAGTGCATATGGAAGATTGCTGTAATTACGTAGACTGAATGTTAGATAATGAAGTCATGGAGGTTGTTGACAGGTTTGTTTACTTGGGAAGTAGCATCAGCGGCGTCGACTGAGGTGTAGGGAGTGAAACAGCAGCGCGTATCTCCAAGGCTAGGGTGGTGTTCGCTAATTTGGGACATATCTGACAACAGAGAGGTATCTCTCTGATGCATGAAGGTCGCGTATATAGGGCGACATTGACGGGTGTATTACTCTACGGTAGCGAAACTTGGCCACTCAGGGTAGAAGACGTGAACCGTCTTCAAGTATTTGACCACTGATGTTTGCGTTTAATCGGTCGCATTGGGTGGCATCAGCAAGTAAGCAGCGATGAGGTTAGGAAGCGGGTGTTTGGCACTGACTGTCGAGCGTGTTCTTTCGTTCTGTCACTACATTTGCACAAACTTAGATGGTTAAGTCATGTACTCAGGGTGCCAGCTAATCGTTTGCCACACCGAACACTCTTCGCTGATGCTGAGGCCGATTGGCATAATGTGCGAGATGGACAGATGATGACCTGGCGTAGACAAATGAAATCGTCCACGAAGGAGTTGGTCACGGTAGATTGGGTTCGTCTCCCAGGCTGGGGCCCTTGCGACTCAAAGAGTCGGTGGCGTGATACGTTAGGTGAGATAGCGGTTAATCGTGCTCAGTGGCGTGAATGTTGTCATTGTTTGGCCAAGTTGTCTATGAAGTGAGTGCATTTAACGACGCGGGGCAGTGAAAGCCGCAAGGAAGCTGTCTTACTGATGATCACTTACTTTGACCTACAGCTTGGTTGTTTGTTTGCAAGTGTAGACGTTTTCATGTTGTGTTTGAATATAGACGTAGCTAACTTTAGTGATTAGGTTCCGTCCTCCTTTTTTTCTTCTCCCTTCCGAAACAGGGTTTGTTTCTTCTTCTTCTTCGTGGTTGTGTGGCAGTTAATCATCAGTGTGAACCACTGATGTACTGCTGTGTATGATGATGAGCACATGAAAGTGGACTGTCCAATCGAATTTCGATTGTTTCAGCTGTCGCCAAGATTCAGCATCAAGTAGCCTCCCACTGACAGCTTCAGCTGTGGTTAAAATTCGGCATTTGACAGCTTTTGAGTGACTGGCGCTGACTCGGTAAATCGGACGAAGGCAGGAGTCCAGGTTGACAGTATGATGTATATCAGCGAAGCATGAGACAATTGCGCTTGTATTTGTCTTGGTGATTCCGCTGCTGATCACGGCTGCATGATGCTCATGGATACGTTCAGATAAGCGACTGGTCGTGTGACCCACGTGACTAGTTCCACAGAAAGAAAGAAATGACCATGAGCAAGGTCGCAGAAACAGGAAATTTATCCTTTAATCGTATTCACAAGGTGGAGTAGAGTTGAAGTGGACACGCAATTCAGCAGCATGAGATTCTATAGACAACAGTGTTGAGCCTGGTGGTGATTGTTTTAACAGCCGTCTTGGAATGATAACGAGATATACACGTTCTTTTCTACTAGAGCGTGCGTAAAGTCTATTGATCTGGAATCGTGTCCTGGGTACATATTCTCATGGATCTATCCGCCAAACAATTTGGTATCCTTTTTGGAACAAAGCTGCTGAAATGGATATACTGCCCATTCCAAGTCTCTTTTTGTAGATCTTGCGTATACTCATTTACTTCTCCTGTGGGACTAGTTATGTGGGTCGCACGACCAGGCACTTAACTGGTTGTATGCGTGAGCATCATCCAGCCTGGATCAGTAACGGAATCACCAAGGCAATTACTGTTGTGATCCAAGAACGCGGATGGCACAAGGGTTGTTTATTCGACCAAGCAATACAGGGGTTAAGCATTGAAACAAAACCTGAAACAAAACCTGAAACAAAACCTGAAACAAAACCACTCATTTGCACGCGGTATTCAGCCTCAGACCGTCTCGGCTGCCGCAGACGTCAGTGCTCAGTTCCATCAAGTAGCAGGGACTCCTGTAGGTGATACTGCACTCTGATTTTCCTTCCTGCACTTTTCCTGCGGCTTTTAGCATGTCAAAATATATGCTCCGATCCTACTACTGAATAGCAGTTGTATGAGTAGTATGTTACGATCGCTCAACTCCACTGCATTACCAACACAACTGTGGTACGTATTGTCTCCATATCTGTCTATGACGTGGTTGACTTCAACCGAAGTTGCTATTTGTTCTATTCGCTTCCATCTGACAACCCTTTCATATAAACGTTATGTATTTGGCCTGATGATGAATAACCGAAAGCGAGCACGTTCGCCACATTGTTTTATTTTTTGATGACTAATCTGGGGATTTTAACCATTATGGATAAACGATGTAGTGGCCGCTGTTCTTGGGAAAACATACAACATAGTCTGTGGATCGAAACTGACGCACTGGGCAGCAGCTGATGTCACGTGGAAAAGATAAGACTGACTATTATATTGACGGTGAAGAGTTCCAATGCATCGCAAGATAAAGACCTTTTTTCCAAAAAAATTAAGGGTGTGGTCACGCATGATGTGGGCGGTGAGACCTTTAAAACCGTGTCGAAAATGGCAGTCACTATATCCCATTGTTGAATGGGGCAATATCGACCTGAAGTACTTCGCTGCACGCGTGTGCATCTAACATGCTTCACCGTCATACCTACACTTTCAGTATCGCTCAGCATACATAGCCATGCAGTTTATGATGCTTGATTTTTCGCTTATGCCATGCATCCAACTATAGTTTGTGTTCCAATGATAGACACCAACAGGCCAACAACGGTGGTCCACAGTCTGGAGCAATAAAAGGCCCGGGGGTGGATGGCAGACAGTGCGTTCAATGTCCAGAAGCCAGGTCAACCAAGCGATTCACAGACTTGGACAAACCAGCTATGCAGATTGGAGGTAGATGGTTGGGGAACAGCACAACTGGACAGTCAGCAGTACAGCGCTAAAAATAGGACTACGATCGGGTTGATCGACACTAAATGTATGAAGTAGTCTGTTTTGAACGCCGTCAGTTTTCAAATTACAAGTCCCTTGTGGTTCGTGCATCTAATTTTCAATGTTCTTGATGTACTGAGCACAACAGTATTAGATTTCAGTAAAAATCGGTCAACCGTTTCGAGTCTATAGAGCTGATTTGGTTATGTGTACGCTGATGTACTGAACCCAACTTGCCGAAAGTCAAACAATGCATTTCACGTTAATGAAACATTTGAACGACGCATACGAACAATGAACTGTCTAAACGTACTCTGCAGTTGGGTGTACAAAACCGCATACCCCATTAATTCGCAAGTTGGCGGGGGCAACGGTCAACCTATTAGCTGATTGGACTAGGTTTGTTAACTGAACGATAAATACTCGTCATTGAGATAACAGCGTCGACCCAAAGATGGACGGAAAAGAAGTTGGCAATCGGGAAAGTACACTCTAAAGTCGACCCATACCGACGGATCAACGTGGACCCATTCAAAAGGCCTTCATAACGGAATGTATACAAATTAAACTCCTACCGCAATAGTTCGTTTCATGTGGCGATCAGTAGGTTGAGCGAGCAACCGACCGAAGTTTACCCGTCTTAAAGCTATAAGTGGTTATTGTAGACAACTCATTTGCATGACAGTTGTGCTCTTCATCTCAGATTACAAAAAAACCCGCAGATCAGTACGGATGTCAGCAGCATTAACTGTAACTGTGCAGAAACTCAGTTCACCTCAAACTCCCAGATATCGTTATACTTTTGTGAGGTAGGTGGTGCTCTTAACGTCCACATGAACTCCATTTAGTCTGAGATAAACGGCAAAACTAACCCGCAAACGAGTTCGAATCTGCAAAGTTCAGCATCCACCATTCCCATCATAAGGTGTAATCAGAGTTCACCAAGCACACATACTAGAAAAATGGCAACAGTTACGAAACTGGCTGTGCTTCAGGTGAAATTTGGTCATTAACCACATACTACTTATGCCAACCTACCTCATAAAACTAAGGGTGATTATTATGGAGTTTCATTGGTTGAGACAGAAACTGGGGGAAGTTAGGCCGCTCTCACCAAATCGACAGAACAAAAGATGTGCGATTTTCTGGTCGGCACAGACCAAACGTTGACGTGCAGGTAAGTTCACTTTCATGTTTACAGAAGTAGGCAATCATGCAAAAACCCCGGTTTTAATCATAAGTAGTCCTCTTAAAAAAATCCTACAGTGTATTCTGCTGGATATTTCATATAAGCCGAAAAAATAAGATATTTTGGGTACGTTATTAACAAGAAAATAATTCTCTGTGTACGCGGTACTACCCAATAGAAAACATCAATTTTGAGGAGTATACTAGTAATGAGATCATATAGACGACAGATTAGACTTTCAAGGAAAACAGGCCTCCCAGTGTTTCTAATGTTAGTTAGAACCGTTTGAGAGTAGATGTGCCTCACAGCTTACGCGATAAAATCGATCGGGATAGATGGAGGTTATAGTCAAAATCTACGAACAGGCTTCAGGATAATACTGCTGTACGCGTCTCCCGATGACGAAAGTCAAATGCAAGACAGCTTTTGAATCCAGCTGTGACATAACAATGAACGTCATACAAGAAACGTTCCCTAACGGATGTTTGTCACCAGGGCAGAGTAGATTTGCGTACCGACGGGACTTGAAGATAATAGCAAGCCACCTCATTCGGTGCAGTGGTTGCAACAGAGAGCAGAAGTAAAAATGAGTGAGTTGTTGAATATACACCTTTTGACAAACAACTTTAGTTCCCTGGGTCGATGCATTAAGGCGGGACATGGCGAACGTGTCCGACGAATGTCTAAATATACAGGATGACCGGGCGCGCCGAACTAAATGTTCGACGATACACCATCTGTAATTACAAATTTTGATTCTGAACCATCGAAATTCACTGCGCGTGGAAACCATCAGGGACGTTTGCTTAAGACAGTAAATTCTATTCACCCGTGAAACCATATTACATCCATCGCGCCAATTGCTATAGTACGAGCATTTTCGATAAACTGACACATAATGCTGTCACAACGAGACTGGACCTTGACGCGGTGTGACGGCTTGCGCATCTCTATGACCTATTGGGCTAAACTGGACGGTGTGGCCAACACACCGATAGAGTCACTCATGCCAGGCAGGTCAATAGGTAGAGGTCAGACAAACCAGTCTCCTGGTCCTCCA